>JAFVLL020022808.1:0-42889 GCA_021397915.2 Tor tambroides | reverse complement strand
CTTTAGCATCATTAGCCTTACAGAGTGCCAAGAAGCTTTTTCAAAAAGGCAATTTAGAAAACAAACGCGTGAAACTTACTTTGTCTGGAGCTGACGTTCACGCACGAAGTGCTGGTATTGATTCCTACACATTTTGGGGACTTTACCGATTTTTTTCAGGGACATTTTCTTAGACAATGAAGCTTAACCACAGTGTCCTCAGCGGCTCAGATGAGGGGAGATTATGGAGACTCCTATGTTCGTTAGTGCATCCCAAAACACTACACTTGAAAAGCCTCTTTGGCGCTGACACTGTATATCTCTAGTAGCTACAGTAATCAGTAACGTTAATGGTGGAGGCGAACCGCAGCTTCTCACTCAGGACTGTGTCTATGCTTATAGGGCAGCGTCACTAATGGGCGGGACTTATTCCCCTATAAAATAAGTAAAATAAAATAAAATAATAAAATAAAACAAAACAAAATTAAATTAAATTAAATAAAATAGCACTTTTATTTAGCCTAATTATTTGTGTACATGATAATTAAGACTACTTAACTGAATTATTTTAAACCCAGTAAATTACAAATTATATAATGTGCTGCCTTTTTAAATTTTATTTATTTATTTTTTATGGAAACCGTGATGGACTACCATTTAAAAGTAAGATTAGATTAAAATTAAATAAGTAAAATTAAACAAAACAAAACAAATATATATTTTTTTTATTATTCTGCAAGGATACACTCAAATGATTAAAAGTGACAGTAAAGACATTTATAATGTTACAAAAGATGTCAAAGAATCAAAGAATCCTAAAAGAAAGAAAGAAAGAAAGAAAGAAAGAAGAAGAAGAAATAATCTTGGTTTCTACAAAATATATAGCAGAAAAAAACCACTTAAATTCAAAGAACGATTATTAATACTGAGCATCAATAATAATTAATAATAATTAATGTTTCACTCATGAATAATAAGTAAATCAGCATATTACAATGTTTTCTGAAGGATCATGTGACACTGAAGTAATAATGCTGCAAATTGTTTTAATATTTCACAATATTACTGTAATTTTAATCAAATAAATGCAGCATTTCTGAGATTAAGAAACTTCTTTCAAAAACATTAAAAAATGTGACCAGTAACTAACTATCTATCTATCTATCTATCTATCTATCTGTCTGTCTGTCTGTCTGTCTGTCTATCTATCTATCTATCTATAAAATATGATCCAGATTTGTTCTTGATCAGTTTAAAAAAAAAAAAAAAACCCTGTTAGCATGAAACCCTCCTGACAAACAAAATGAAATACAATTCTAGGGAATTTGACCAGTGAGGTCAGAGGATACTGGTTGCAGGAGCTGATCTACATACAGTATAGCTTTGACAGAGCTGAGAAAGTGAATGTTCAGAGAGCAGCGGCGTATGTGCCGATAGATTTGATTTGGACACACGTCACATGTGGAATCAGACTGAGTGCATATTGTCATCAAGATGTTTCGAGGTTTGTTGTCGCTGCTTTTGTTCTCTAATCAGTGATGAGAACTACTGCCAACATACACAACAGTGGCATTCTGGATGAATGCCCAAGAGGGCAAAGCCACCCGGTGTGAGCAACTGCAACACTGGCACGGCACTTCTTAGAAATATTCTACGAGCCACAATACCTTACTATGTCCCAATACCATGCAAAAACCATGATACAGTGCTATAACATTGGAATAGTGTGTATCAAAATACCATGCTCACACCATCTGATTCTGCCACTATACTACAGAACAGCTACAGCACTTTTTGTAACGGCGGAATTTAGTTTTGTGGTCTTCAAAACCACCATCTACTGTTTCCTTTTTTGTTTGTATTGTATAACACAATCCACTGAAATACCGTGGTTGGAATATTCTTTTGAAGACACACAGTCAATTGGGCCGAGGCCTGTTTATGGCGATCAGTGGTCACTTTGGGGTATTGCGTGTAACCAGGCAATGTAAGAGGAGAGTTATTGTAACACTTCTCTCCCGCGGTGTGCAGCTGAGCTGGCAAACGTCCTGCCAGCTGTCACTCTGTTCCTTTGTGGACAAGACCAATGGGACCAGTGCAAATCCGGCCTGGAGACAGTGTGACGCTGAGACACTGACACACACACATACACTGCAGTAGCGGTCTGCTTGATGCTAAATACCTTGAATACACCGCAGACGTGTTTAATTGAGCAAGCAGGAAATTAAACAGGTTATATTAAACATTTTGGGTTGTTGGGGTGGGCTACTGGTAAAAACCAAACACTGCTATATAAAAATTGTGAAAGCTGTGCTGGTAAACATTTAGCCATTCTCTAGACACTACATAGAGTTGGACCATTAAGCTAATTTCAATCATATATTCAGTGAATTTTATAATTTATAATTTTATAGTCTGTTTGCTAAATTTCAGTTTAAATCACCAAAAACAGAAAGCAAAATTTTAGCAAAAATTGAAACGTGCTCCTTTAGCAAAATAACAATTGATGGAAAATGCTAGGATGCTACTGTATAAGCACATATCTAGATGATTTCCTAAATAAGACATTAAATGTACAGCATTTGTGTTGCAGGTGTAGACTGATATTCATTTAGTTCGTCAACTGCTTGTGAGGTCTAGAAAAGGTGCATCTCAAGTGGAGACCCTTCATCTGGAGATGAGTGCAAGTACTAGGTGACCAGAAGTGTTTGATTTAGCCACCTGACTGTGGTGTATAGCTTGATGGATGATTGCATGTAATGGGAGATAGACTGATTGCAGCTGTCTAAGCAGGCAAATGTGAAGGAGCTGCTGAAGAGACCTTAGCAGCATTGCAGATGCACTAAATGGAATGTACAGTAGATGCAGATGGATCCAGTTGCTGCGTTTCCATGACCCTTCAAACTGAAATGGCAAATAGAAAATAATCCCAATGGAAACACGTCAATTTCGCAAAAACTCCCATATATCATAAAAAAAGTTTTTACGCTCACCTGAGGTGGTTTTTCAGGCAATTCGAAAAAGCAATATTTCACAAAACTGCAATGGAAACATTTTTTCACATTTACAGGTCACCTGGCATATTTAAGGGTGTGTTCACACTTGTAGTTCGGTTCGTTTGGTTCATTTGGTCCGGACCAAAAAGGAAAATGATACATTTGGTCCTGGTCCGCCTAGCGTTCACACTGGCATTTTTGACAGTGAACCTAATGATACCTAACTTAAAGGCATAGCGATATGTTCACAACTTGATTGGTCGGGTTGAATGACGTATATTTTGTATCAGAGTATAAAAGTATACAGTATCAAAGTATACTGATCGGTCTGCTCAGCGCCGCTTTAAGTCGAATACACCTAATGTCATCTGCTGGACTAAGCACGCTCATTGTTGCGTGTATATGATTTTATTTTCACCAGCTGAAAATTCACAAAGAGCTCATAAATGCCACTTTACCTCCTTGTTGCTCCACGTTTGCCCTCTGCTCATTTGTTCTGGATACTCCACTTGTTCCCTTTGTGAAACCATGTCGCATAGCATCACATCTTGTCATCACTTCCTGTTTTTGGTTCGTTTAGAAGTATTTGGTTCGTGTTGCGTTCATATTTCATTTGAACCGGACCAGAAATAGTTTGGAAGGGGACCGAGACCCATCTTTTTAGCGGTCTCGGTCTGCTTGTTGCGCACCAGGGTTCAGATGGCAGCGTTCACACTTACTCAAATGAACCACACTAACAGAGCAATCGCACCAGAGTTCGTTTTTATCGAACCAAACATGACTAGTGTGAACAGTAACACACCCTAAAAGTCACATGATCATTCTTTAATGTATTATAACCTTCAAGAAACACCTCATATGTGGGAGACTCTCAAGTATATCACAATGCTTGTGTTTATACCAGCCGCGCTGCGGCATGTTTCAGAAGCGTCCCAAAGGTGGCTCTCCATGCTGCTTTGCTAAAGATACACGCCTACGTCTCCTTCGATTAAAAATAATAGGTAATGCGGCGGCTGTGATATATGTAAATCCGTCACCATGACTTATCTCGAGAGGAAAAATATTATATTTTAGTTGCATAACATCAGTTAATGGAAAAGCCGTCATTTCTCAACAGTTTTTTAATCAAAATTTACAAAACATCACAAAAAGTTTTGTGCAAATCTTTAATGGAAACACAGCCAGACGAATAGTTGAAAACTTTTATCCATACTACAGAATTAAATTTAAGGTAGACAAGTCTCCTAGGAATCAAACTCATGACCTTGGCATCGCTTGCACCATGCTCTTCTGAGCTGTATCATAACATGCAACATTCATGTGAAGTTTTGAGTTCCACCACAGAGAATTCAGTGAGTTTGAAGGTTTTGTAAAGTGACTACCTGGGACGGGAGGGAACACAGAATTGAAGAAGATAGGACAGGTTAGCTAAGAGGGTGCAAACCCAGATGTAGTCTTGCATGTTAGCACCACAGCCTTGAATTTGATGCGGGTGGCCACAGTTTGGCTGAGGGTTACTCAAGTCCGGCCCTGGAGAGCCACTGCTTTGCAGAGTTTAGTTTCAACTCTAATCAAAGACACGCGAGTAAGCTAATCAAAGAGTTACTACACAATTGCAAGCAGGTGAGCCCTTCAGGGTCATATTTGAGGAACACTTGTATAGCCGGTGGAGAGAGACCAAGGGAGGTGGTATGTGGATTTCTTGACCTGACTGAAGACTATGCGTGATGAATTGGATTTTTGTGAGATGGGAGTGTGATGGACTAGACAAGGAGGTATTACAGGATATCTCTCATAGCAGAAAGGAGGGGTTAGGTTCAGGAGGGCAGGGGGTTTGTTCCTTATGATAAGTTGAAATATATTCTTATCTGAGAAGGTCTCAAATAAGGTTAGCAGCACTCTGGGTGGCATGTCGGCAGATATTGTCAAAGGTATTGAAGAAAGAGTTGTGAATGATGGCCACTTCACTCCTGAAGTGTGACTAATATGGAAGTGATAAGTACGGATGGTGGAGGAGATGGGAACAGACAGACAAGGAATGAAAACAGCTTCCCATGAAACACTGTACCTGCCCTCTTGCTCCCAATTCTTTCCTTCTCCTTCAAGAGATATCCTTTGATCTTCTGCCTTGCATAATCTTCTGACAATTCATCCTAGCGGAGGTAGTCTTATTACACTTGATTCTTGAGTCAAAACTGATTCTGGAATGGAAGTATAATTTCTGATTTGATGTCTAAAGAAACCTTACATCAAAGGATGTAGTTCAGGGTATGTCAAATCTTGCCCTGGAGGGTCAAAGCTCTGTAGAGTTTAGCTCCAGCCCTGATCAAACACACATGAGCCAGCTAATCAAGGTCTTCAGGATTACTAGAAAATCAGAGATAAGTGAGTTTGATCACGGTTTGAGCTAACCTCTTCAGGGCACCCAGCCTCCAGGACCAGATTTGAGGAACCCTGGAGTAGTATGATGTAAGGTCTTTTTAGGTACTGGTATCCTTTCATTTTCGCTGTGGTGGTTTAGCTTAGAACAGGGGTGCTCAATCCTGCTCCTGGAGATCTACCCACCTGCAAAGTTTAGGCTCAACCCTAATTAAATACATCTGAACCAAATAATTAAGATCTTCAGGAACATTTGACAAACAGGTTTGCTGGAGCAGAGTTTGAACTGAAAAGTAGATCTTCACAAAAAGAAACTAAAGGTCAAAGGGCATCAAGTGCTAATGTGAGGGTGGAATTCAAGGTAGCAGTATCTGAAAATTAGTCAGTGAAATATCGCAAGATAATTGTTGAAGAGGTGGAGGAGGGTGACATGGGCTGAAATTTGACCAGGAGACCAAGAATGAGTGGGAGGACAAGGAGTTGGTCTTAGGGAGAGACAGAAGAAATGAGATGAAGAAGTGGGTGTCTCTTGAAGGTTAGTGGAAAATATTATAGACAAAGGCAAGACCCAGTTGCTTTCCTGCTTTAATGCATTGACATATACACTGGCATACGTTTTGTCCAAAACAACTTATTTCAAGGTACACACTTTATTGCTATAAACGTTCCCTGAAACACAAACACATGACCTTGGCCTTGTTAGTATGAACTGCAGCAGTAGTGTCCAATCCAGCTTTTGGAGGGCCACTACCCTGCAGAAAAATAAACACCTGAACCAACTAATCAATGTCTTCAGGATTACTAATTACTTCCAGGCCAATGTGTTCAGGCAGGTTGGAGCTAAACTCTGCAGGATATTGGTCATCCAGGAGCAGGACTGAACACCCTCTGATCTACATGAACTGGGAATCAAGCTCTGCAACAAGAGGATTTGGAGAAGGAACCTACCCTTCACCTGAAATTCTGAAGATGGGATCTCTGGTCTCTCTCACTGCATGAAATTCAAAAGACTTGGAGGGTAAGATAAGGCATGGGACCAATGCAGATTTCAAAGATGATGAAATGCATGGAAATGTACCTCTGTTTTGACCTGAGGCAAAGGGAGTGAGAAGATTATAATAATAGTGATGCCCTCAGGGACTATCCAGGTTCCAGCAATTCCAAGGGAGACTAGATGCATCATTTTGGCAACGTGTGCCTTTCTTCACTCTGAGATAGCAGTTCGATGGACTCCCAAACCTTAGAGGTTAGAAGCTGGAATCCAAGAAGGTCTTAAGATTAGCAGCTGGGTAAGGGTTAAAAAGGTTAAAGGTAAAATAAGTTTAGCAGATAATATTGTTAAAGGTCTTGGAGAATGAGTTGTGAATGATGATCACTTTACTACACTCAGTAGTCGGATAGATTGCATCTTAAAGGTTCTTTGAAGGATTTTCATTGCATTTAAAATATTATTTACTAGGTTAGTCATGAGAATCTTTGTATTGTATATGAGCTAACTGCTGATTGATGAGCTGATTGTACACAGTATGTATGATCATTCAACAAACTTGTCACAATGTTTTTGATTAGCCAAGTTTTTTTCTACTTGCTGTCAAAATTCAAGCTACAGCTGAACTGGTTGTCTTTCAGATTTTTTTCTCCACAATCAATCAACTCTCAAACTCTTGACAGATATGGTTCCTAATCTAGTTCTTAGTTTCTTTGGATTGTGTAGCTTTGTTTGTAGCAGAAGGAAATTAAGAAAAGTTGTACGAGCAAAGGCCTAGGGAATACTAGTGATGCCAGTATCTAAAAGTGCTTTTGCTGGCCTTCATCACTGTATGTCAAACCTCTGGCGCAATTACACTGCAATAAATACAAATGAGTGACAGATGACATGACATTGTGACATATTTATTGGCTCGGACTCCTATACAAATTCCAGATCTCCATTAGCTCGCTCTTAGGATGCAGCCGGGCTTTTAAGACAGTCATGGAAGTGACATTCACCCTGACCTTTGCCCTCATGTGGATTTGTTGAGATGGTGGTCACCCATGGGAAAGACTGTGACTCCATTAACTGTTGCAATCAGGGTAATGCACTCAGATCTGTGTGTGTGAGGTAGAAAAAGACAGACGTTAAGAGAGGAAAATTGCTTTGACTGTCCATCTGTATCTCATTTCCGGGTTTCGAATACCTTAACGACAATGAATAATGTTATTAAATATGATTGCAGCAATTGGTGTACTGGAAGTTGCTTTGGGTAACTTCTGCTAAGTAATGTTTAAGATTGTTAACTCTATGAATCTTATAAGTTATGTGAAAAAATATGTACAGTATGCACAATAATGCCTTAAATTTGCAAAATCTTAATTCTTTACAAGTTTCATGAGTTTCACAATATTACATTGGACATTATCGTATTGAAATAATATTCTCAGAGAAGAAAATCTGAAATGCACATCTGAAAACTCAATGTACCACAAAATAACCATTTTTTTTAATTCAATTTCATTGCTGTTTTCTTCACAGTTGCATAAGGAATTCATCTTGGTAAGACTCAGTGCAGCAGTCAGTAAGTTTATAAATTAAACGACTCAAGTGCAGCTCACTGTAAGGTTTTAATTTCTGCTAACTGATGTCTTCATCTTAACTGACGGGCTCCTTTCATTAAAGATTAAAGGCGAGCAGTGAGATAATGCATAGTAAACTCGGTGGCCTGGCCTCAGTGACCACTGCGTCATCGCTCAGCACCGCCACACAGCTAATGAGCGGCTGCCTTCAGTACAAATGAGAAAATTGATGACATAAATGGTCATATTTCTGCTGCTGATGGACAGGTGACCCTCAGCCCCCTGGGAATGACAGTTAGCATGAGGCAAGGCAAAGAGAGGGCCAAATCCACATCGTCTGAAAGTTATTAGCCTGTGTCTTCTACACATACATTTTCTCTTTCTCTCCCTTAACACTTTAGATGAATCTCATCAAACTTTATATACATGAACCGCATGCTTTTTTGTTAGGTACTATTAAAAAAAGGACAAAAATAGTCATTTTAAACACACTGAATGTCCAAACTGTAACTCTCCTTAAAATGGTGCATTTAGTCATTCCCAACCCTGACTTTTTGACTTTCTTGACTATTTGCAAAATTAAATTAAATAAATGATAAAAATCATTCAGTAATGTCATACATTCGACATAATGGTATTAATTTTAATTCAATTTATTTACCAGAAACTTAGCTATGTCCCAAATTTTGTTTGCAACCCTGTTGTTTAGTACATTTTCCCAGTTTATCAGTTCAACCTTGCTACTAAACTTGTTACTAAACCTTGTTACTAAATGTGTGGCACATTTGCCAGTCTTAACAACTCAACCCTGTTATGAAAGTTAGTGTCAGAAAGAATTATCAATCAAATAATTTAGGAAATAAAAATGTTTAAATAGGTTACCATAAAATAAAACTGTGGTGACATTTATTCATGAGATCATAAAATGCATTACAAGGGGAGTTACTAGGCGTAATTAATGCATTAAAACTACTTTTATAATGCATTATATATAAAGGCTTTGAGTAAAGTGTTACCAATGTGTGTTAAAAAAAAAAAAAAAAAAAAAGATTAAAAAAAGTCAAATAAAATAATAAAATAAATAAAAAAACAACTCAGGTTTTAAATGTATTTACATAATTATGGTAACCGAGTTTCTAAAGCACCCCTTTTCTGAACAAAGAACTATTTTGTGCAGTATTCATGGAAAGTGCCATTCATACACACTTTTTAAACTTGCCCAGGGGTAATCAAAACACAGCACTTATCCTCCAATCCTTTTGCACTTCCCATCTCGTGCCCTTAACCAATTGTTTGTTTATACTTACGTTTTAAATTCTTGAATTTCACCTTGTCTTACCTGCATTAGCGCTCCGCAGGAAGAGGATCAAACTCCACGTCTGTCAGGGCTGATTTTAAAAAGGGGTTTTATTTTTACTATACAGAGCTTTCGGATGACGTCACCATGGGATCTAATCCCATCAAAGGCAGGCTGGAGTGGTCTGGAGATGGTGGACGAGGCTTTTTTTCATGCCGTCTGGAGAGTCAAACATAGCACATATGGTGTTGAAGAGATGAGATGGATAAGACGCGTGATGGGGTATAGGCAAAGGCTTATGGGAAGGGAGTACTGTTTGATTTTCAGGCCAGGGTATAATAAATAGTCATCAAATAGCTTCCTTACAGTTCTACAGCATGGTTCCCCAACAATTCATCTGTAGAGAGTGAAATACATGCAAAAATAAGAAACACTGGCTCATACTGTGATGGCACCAAGGAATCTACTGAAAGATGAAACCAACAATTAATTATCAATAGGTAGAGAACAAAAGGAAATATTGGTAAGAAATAGAAAGGAATTACTAATGAAAGTAAGGCATGTGCAGAGAGCATCAGATTGCCCCTAATGTGTCATATCTGAGGAACAGCTCATAGCAAAACTAAACCACATTTGTTTAAAACAAAAAACATTGGATTTTATTTAATACTTTGTGTGTTTAAGGACTGTGTGCAATTGGTTCATTAAAATCAGATAATACTATTATAAAAGAAAATAAATATTCCAAAATGAATATGATTTATCAAATCTTTTAAAACATTAAAAACATCACCCAAAAATGAAAATTCTGTTATCATTTTCTCACCATCATGTCCTTCCAAATCTGTATAACTTTCTTACTTCTGCAGATACTGTAGTTTGAAGAATGCGTCCAACCCAGTCAGTGGGTTTTATCATAGGAACAAAACAAGACAAAACAAACAACAACAAAAAAAAAACATCTTATATTGTGTTCTGAAATGTGACCCTGGGGGCGTATTACAGAAAGTTTCTTATCTTAGGTCTTAACTTAAGATATGATGTGTTAAATTAGGATTTTTCGCAAATTCGTATTACAGAAGCAAATCTTAACTTGATTTGGGATTCTTATCCTATCTTACAAAATCGTATCTTATCTCTAGTTAGGAAATCTTAAATGGCATAATCAAGCTCGACAATCCACTCTCAGGTCTGTTACCAAGCAACCAACACTGCGCGAGCTGCTGATGAGGTAAACAAAAGCTACTTCACTTTGAAAATCGCCTTTTGCAAAAAAACGTAAGGCATTAGTCACTTGCACTACAACCAGTAATGCTCCGTGACAATTTTGTTGGTCTCTATAATGCTGGTTGCAGTTCCTGTGCTAACTGTAATATGTTGTGTGGCAGTCTGTAATTACCAAAATATAACACATCTTCAGGGTCCTCCAAGAGTCTTTCTACCATTAAACATCTTCGTTCTTCATTTTCAACTATTAATAAATGTAATACCATTGTCGGACAGCACAGTTGTAAGCGTTTTTTTCCGTTAGCTTTCAAATAATTTTGAAGTTAGGACAGCTGTGGGGTTGTCCTAAAGTTAAGACAGTTTTTAGGGTTTTTTGTCAAGTTAGGAGGTTTCTGTAATACCCCTTTCCTATCTGTAGTTAAGATAAGATAACGCACTTAGGAAATGCTGTTCTGTAATAGCTTTTGTCCTAAATGTGGTCCTAACTGAAATTACCATGGTTACCAAACAGATAAGATAAGATTTTAAAGTTAGGATTTTTCTGTAATACGCCCCAAAACCAGTCATAAGGGTCAATTTTTCGAAATTGAGATTTATACATCATCTGAAAGCTGAATAAATAAGATTTCCATTGATGTATGGTTTCTTATGATATGACAATATTTGGCCGAGATACAACTATTTGAAAATCTGGAATCTGAGGGTGCAAAAAAATCTAAATATTGAGAAAATTGCCTTTAAAGTTGCCCAAATGAAGTCCTTAGCAATGCATATTACTAATCAAAAATTAAATTTTGATATATTTACAGAAGGAAATTTACAAAATATCTTCATGGAACATGATCTTTACTTAATGTCCCAATGATTTTTGGCATAAAAGAAAAATCAATAATTTTGACGCATACAGTGTATTTTTGGCTATTGCTACAAATATACCCCAGCGACTTAAGACCGGTTTTGTGGTCCAGGGTCACAAATGCATATAGGTTTGGAATACAAAAAATTCAGTCATCATTTACTCACCCTCATTTTGGATGAACGTTCCTCAGCAGGTGTTTGCAGTTGTGTGCAGGTGTTTTGGATTATAGTTATTACTGTATTGTGTATTTTGGCCCGACTAAAACACCATATTGACCGATCAGCATCCAGAAACACAAAACTCCATTAATAAAACTTTTTAATATTTTAAATTATATATTACAACTACTTTATTAACACTGGACTCAAGTCATTCACTAACTAAACCACTTACCACACGAGTCAACCTAGACTTCCAATATTTGTTGCATTTCACTTTTAGTGTCCTCCAGAACCTCCTCAATGGCACATTGTTTATCCGCTCTTTGATTCATTTTACAGGCCAGATGTGACCGCTTGCAGTTAATTTGTTTTCTGTGCAACATATTTGCACAGAGCTCTGCTTGTGTGCGTGGGAAGCTTTTTGGCGACGACCGCTGTCAGACCGGCCTCTAATGAATCCCATTAAATCATGCACTTTGTCATTACGCTGCCTTTAAGAGCCAGAAACTCACTTTGGCTTTACAAGTATGCAACCCCCATTGTGAGCGAATGCTACGTTGAGGAAAACAAACTACTTGACATCAGTGGACTCCTGCAATAGAAAAAAAAAGGAAATCCATTGAGTGTCTTCTCACTTGGCAAATAGCGATTTCAGAAGTTTGACACGCGAGACTGCTTTTGCCAAACTTTGATTTGAAGAGCACCTTCCAACGTCTACGGCATGCATAAACACTTGGAAGGCCAGGATTCATCTACTTGTCATCTGCCAAAAAGGGTAACGTGTGTTTAGAGAACGACTAGGATAAAAAGGGTGAACTTTACACTGAGCAGACCAGCCCAATCAATCTTTTGGCCCACAACTTTCCAAAAGCTTGTCTCGACTATATCCTTCAACTAAAAAAAAGAGCAAAAGGAAGAGAGTGCAAGATAAATTTGCTGATGATGTCCACTATTGTGGATTTTCCCAATCTCAAGGCACATCACAACATGTTTTGTTGGCTCTGCAAACTTCCTCAACAGTATAGAGAAGATTTGATGGATGGTAATACTGTGGACGCTTCACACAAACAGATCCCTTGATCTCCAGTGTTCAGAAGTGTTTTGGTTCTGGGGGTGGAACATGGCTCAGATGTCAACACTTTGGCTGAAGTTGGTGTGATGTCTAGATCAGGCGTTCTTATGCTGCCTTCACGTGCTCTCGGAATTATCGTAAATATGCGTTTCCTAATCGGAAATTGGACGTGAACAGCTTCTCAAGTTGAATTTACTACTGGGAAATTTGGAAATAATTTTGATACCCGAGTTTCCAAGTTGGGCGGGTCCTAAACTTTAAACATGGTGGAGGGGACAACCGTTACTGCTGTCAATGCTGTTCTCACAACAACCACATCCCTTTGTCTTGTCGCTAAAGTAGTGTATTTATAGGCTAGATATGAACGATCATGCGAAGCATATTGTATGTTTTATAAGCAGTGAAATAAGCATGTATTTGATGGAAATTCCAGAATTGTCAGCGAACTGCATGTGTAGCGCAGTGAATGTTTATATGATTGTCAACCAATGGGATGCTACATTTTATTCTTTCTGACATTAAAGCACTCAAATACGATAAGCTCGTAATCACGACTTCATAAGTGAGAAATAGGAAATTTCCGATAGCACGTGAAGGCAGCATTAACTCTGGCCCTTGAGGTGCACTTTCCAGCAGAGTTTAGCTCCAACCCTAATCAAACACACCTGAACAAGCTAATCAAGGTCTTCAGGATTACTTGAAATTTGTGGCAGGCGAGTTTGATGAAATTTGGAGGTAAACTCTGCAGGACCTAGAGGGCCAGAATAGGAAACCCCTATTCTAGATGGTAAACCTTGTTCAGAAAAAAAATATTCACAAGATGCATATTTGACAGGTTAATGTTGAGTCAGACTTGGGGTTGTTCTCGGACTCAATGAAAAAAATGCATGAATGATACATGCAAATTGTATAACGTCCCAGCGTTGAGTTATACAGTGTTCTGCCTTTGTTTTACTGTCCATTAAAGTCTGCCTCATTTCAATTACTGTGTAACTTGTATACTTTCATACATCTGATCTGCCTCTGAAGCACTTTATTAAACAAATGAGATAGATCGCAATCTACCAAACAGCTCCATATAACAAAGCACTGTAAAGACTAGATACCTTGGCAGCAATAAGTAATAGTGAATAAACTTAAAAAATGTTTTTTCCTTTTTGTAATGCAGATTATTCACAAGGCTGTCACTTCTAGTAGGATGCATGTGGACTCGAATGCCATAGCATGATCCATCATAACATCAGTACTAAAATTTCACAATTAAATTCTTATCCTACCTTTTCTTGTAACCCGATAAAATCAGTCCATGGCGATGAACGTCATCAGTAATCCACAAGCATTCTGAGCATTCCTGCTTGCTGACATTCACATCAATCCACAAATCATTCTTTTAGGTTAGGCTATTTTCATTCAAGTCAATATAAAAGCAATTATGCTATGTCTAGCATCATTTTATATTACAGAGCAGAGCAAATAAATTGGTTGCAAAATGGTATCCACTCACAGGTTTAACTTTTTGCCTGCTTGTTACAGTCAAAAAAAAAAAAAAAATAATATAGTCACATTACTATTGTCACATAACATGGTCTATAAAACACACATGAAGATTAAGTTAAATAGTCTTTAATAAATCCACAGAAGGGCAATTCGCAGAAGACACACGTAGGGGCAATATTTACAGTACCGGACAAAGGAGAACTGAACAGGCTAGAACTAAAGTAGGGTTGCTAACGAGGGACTGACAGGTGAGGATGATTAACAAGACACAGGTGAACTAACTAATCAAAGAGAAACAGAAACTGGGTCAATTAACACATGAGAGATGAAAACACAACAAAAACAGTTCTGGGGTGTGACAGTTCGCCCCTCTCCCGGAAGGTGCGACCTCGCGCTGCAGAGACAAAGGGAGGGACGGAGGGGGACTTAGGAGGAGGACAAAGGAGTGGATATGGGATGGTGACAGGGGACGGCACAGGGATGGCAGGAAGGAAGGCAGACAATAAAGGTGGAGGTTCAGGCGGAGGACGGGCACCTGGGTGGAGGACGACAAACAGAGTCCAGAGATGATGGAGGGAGGAGCCAGGAGGAGCCAAGGCGGATCAGACGGAGGGAGGAGCCAGGGATAAAGCAGGAGGGACTTGGAGCAGGAGGAACCAGGCGGGACCCAGGCCGCAGCCATGATGGTGACCCACGGTGGAGCCAATGGAGGGAGGAGCCATGGTGGAGGAAGGGCTGATGACTCCATGGTGCCGACCAATGGCGGCAGAGCAGGTGGAGGTGGAACCCGAGGCGTAGACGGAGAGCCGATGAGCTGGGAGCCTGACAGAGCCAGAGGGATGGAGGGACAATACGCAGCCTGAGGAGTGGAGTCCTGAGGCGGCCGATGGTCGACGACTGACCAAGGCAGAGCCTTGAGGGACAAGGGAGCCTGGCAGAGCTGGTGGACTGATGGGCCATGGCAGAGAGAAGGGAACTAGGAGCCATGGAGGAGCTGCTGGGTCGACGGGCCGAGGCGAAGTCCGAGACTGGCAGACCCGCGGTGATCTCACCGCACAGATGGTGGGCTGAGGGTGAGCAGAGGGGCTGCCAGGACACAGCGGTGGCGATGGTGAGGACTGGTGCAGAGGTGGTGGGAGAAGGAGGCTGGGCGGGAGTTCAGAATGCTCAGGGGGCTTAGGAATGGTGTGTGTGCTGCACACACACACTACAAGGCCACTCCCAGCATCAGGAGCACCAGCGACAGGGAAACAACCTCTATGGTCATTGTAGGCAGAAAGATCAGGCAGAAAGATTTTAATGATTATTAAGGGAGTTTGCAAATGTGATTGATTTAATACAACAGTTCATTAAACAAGAAGTTAATATTAATTTAAGTGACTTATATTGTCTGACTACAACAATATTGCCTTATTTTGTTCTATTTCGTCAATGAAAATAGTTTCCTACAAAGTAACAGCTGAGCTGCTGCGCATCTCCATTCAAACACAGCGATGTTTCGGTTATGAATGAGCTGCGTTTTTAAACGAATCTAGTGTCAATGATTCATAAAGACAGTCATGTTCCTGAATGAATCAGCCGTTCAAACGAATCAAATAAATGAATGATTCAGTGATAAAATCAGTGACTTGCCGCCACCTGCTGGCAGTTTTAGTTTAATTTTTAAAGTATATTTCCTCTTATTTAAATCATTTACTATTTCTATATTCAAAATTTTATATTTAAAACATTAACCTCAACATGAATTTATGAATTTAATTGCACTCTCAGCCTCATTAAACGTCTGAAAATACACCTACAAGCCACTTGTGTGTTCTTCTGTACCACCTCTGTAGTACAAATTTATTCCTTAAATACTGATTTCATTTGATTGATAACTTATTCTTATTCTACTTATTCTACTTTTTATTCTGTTGTTTTAATTAGAAATGTTAAAAAGCTTATGAATTTTTGAATTGATAAATAAAAGATGATACACTTTTAATAAAGTTCGAAAAATGCCATTACAAAGATAAAAACTAAATTCCTTGTAAATCACTTTAAGGAGTCAAATATCACCTCGTAATGGGAAGGTTAATTTTTTATCAGAATTTTTAATTATTGATTAGAAGGTGCTCCTAAATTTTTGTCTGTGCTCCTAAAAGGAAAAGTAAGCTTAGAGCCCTGTTACTCCATCAGTTGATCTGTAAATTATTGCAGATTTGGGCAACATTTAATGCACTATCTTTGGCTCTTAAAGTCACATATGTAGAACAGTTTTTTAACCCAGACAGACGAGTAGTATTTTATTATGTCTGACAACAGAAACAGAAAATATGTAAATTAAGCACTGAGAGCATATTTCCACACAAATGTAGGGTTTATGATAAATAATCGAAATGAAGAGGAAGGCAGTCGACATATCCACCTTCTTCAGCAAAAGGTCTGTAAATTCTGAGAACATTTAGGGCTTCATTTACTGCAACAGTGTACCAACTGTTTTGATGAGGTGATGGGTTAAACATCTATGCTTCTTGCTTACTTTTACTCTCATTTGAAATGAATTTTGCACTCCAAATAAACATGAGGGTACTTGCAGTTGAATTGCAGAGTGACTTTTTTTCTATTTTGCTCTATACAGAAAATAATAATAGCCTACTGAAGTTTTGAAGCCTATAACTTTATATGCTCCCAGAATGAATGGTAACACCAAAAATTATTGTCTGCCATTAGATTTAGGCATGCAACACTTTTTTGTATTGTGCCACTCTAACATTTTATACTGGCCCCTTTCGGCCACCCTATAAAAAAAAAAAATCCTGGAGGCGCCACTTCCTCCAAGTCCACACATTAATGCCAGAATCCTACATAGACTGTCAGGCAGAATTTTGATGTGGAATCTCATGGTCCAGAGCCACAAGTCTGTCTAAATAGTAAAGCATATTCAGTAAATGTTTGATGAGATACACGTTTGACAAGCATTAGGTTGGAGTTGCTTCGGGCTTATCCACTGATATGGTTCGTGTGCGGGTTCCAGACCAGATCCAATTCTCAAACCGCCCTGATGGTTTCCACCTTATGAAAGGGCTTTCCAGGCCAGAAACGTTGTTCAACAGTTCAACTCCAGCCCTAAAAACCTACTGATCTCAAAAGGATCCAGGGACCTGGGGCTGAGAAATTCTGGCTCACAGTTGTCTTGTTGAGAAATGTAATAAAATTGCACTGCATTGCTCTGAATGTCTAAATATATACAACTGTGTGTTTAAAAAAAAAAAAAAAAAAAATGTCAAGACAAACTTTAAGTTGGCTTGAGAAAGCCTGACCAGAAAGTTTGAAAAAGTTTTAAAAAAGCAAAGACTGTGACTGGGAATCAACAGTGTCAGTTTCAATGTCTTCCAAGAAATGACAAAAGCGAGTACCAGAAGTTTATGTAAGAGCTGCCGGTAAGCTAGAATCGTGTTCACACCACAGGAACTAGGAACATATTTAATTCTAGGAACTCCATTTGGGGGAACTAAATTAGCTCCTACTTCAGAGTAGGGCCTAAAACAGTTCTATAGGAACTACCAGTGATGTAAGTGTACGCTGATTGGTCAAATGCATACAAAACACTAACCAGCATTTTTAAAAAGTCATATAAAAATATAAAAATATCCTGACAAATCCTGGCCATGCTCTTCCGTTAACTCGCCACCAGAGGTCACTCGTTCACCACACGGACTCTTACACCACACAGCACACTGGACTACAGTTCCCACAACCCATTGCACTGACACAGCTGATTGCGCTGATCACGCACAGCTGACTGTCATTCACTCACGCACTACTTAAACTATGGACTTGCTCTGTTGTATCGCCGAGTATTGTATAGCGTGTATCTCTCTCCAAGCGATAGCTACATTACGGAGCCCTAGTTACACATATGAATCATGATTCAGTCTTCTAGCGATTTGCATCAATTTACAAATTTCAAAAATCGATTTTCTAGTTAATATAATAATATGTTGTCGGAACAAAACAGCAAAAACAAGGAGGAAAAAACAAATACATCATGCCCCATTTTTAGCAAGGGCAATTGTTTAGAATAATATTATATTAATTATGGATCTTTTGTTATTATGGGAAGTATTTGGAAAAGCACGGAAAACGAACAACACGTTCTAAGAAGCCACTAAAGGGACATACGGTTAGCCGCTTGCTAGCGGTAGCCTGTTACATCACAGTACATAAAATTTCACTTACCACATAAACAGAGTAAGGAGAGATGACTGATAGGATGAATGCAAATGATTTGCAGATCCTAAGCACCACTGACAAACATCTAATCTTGTAAAATGTTTGCAAAGTACTGCCGCTCCATACACACAATACTTTTGATCGCGATCTCCAAAGTGAAAGTAAAAAGAGATTGTGCATTCAAAAGCAATTTCAATGACCCACATATAAATGATGCTCGCAATTTATATACAGTAAAATTCCATAACGATAAAACTGCATGAGAAAGCATTGAAACATATTTTTTCCTCCTATCCCGTATTTATTTCCTGTAGGGGTTCGATAGTACATGTGATTTCCTTTCCGAACACGGTATTAGGATTCTGGCACATCCTTAATGGGAAGTGTAAAATATTTTTGATTTAATAGGAAGTTAATAGTTAATAGGAAACACTGATTTCTTGAGTCAGGACTACCCATACTATAAATTGCTGTGTTTTTATATCAAAATACTGGTGCATTTGATGTCCAGTGTGCACAAAAATATTTGATGAATTGTGATAAGAAATCGAAAAATCAAAAATCGATTTTTAATCGAATCGTGACCCCAAGAATCAATATGGATTGAATCGTGAGGTACCCACAACACACAACAAAAACAGCTCAGATCATGGCATCCTTGCTGCCAGTGCGAATTCAACCAGGAAAACGGCCCGAGGAGGAAATTGTTTCTCTAGGAATGACCCTGCTGGCTAGTTCCTAGAACTACACGGTGCAAAAGTCCCTATTGTGAACTCTTTTCTGGTGGAAAAGAGGTACCAGTGAACACCATGACCATGTCCCGAATATCAAATTCTCCTCAAATTCTCCGCTATGAAATAGTAATTTCTGTGGAATCCCATAGACCAGAGCCATAGTGATGTCTAGATGGAAAAGTTGCTCATCAAAATTTTTGCAAGATACATATTTGACAAGTTTAGGGTTGGGGTTGCTTTGGGTCTCAATGAATACATTGCATGAATGTGCATTGGAATCTCACAAGACTTTTTAAAGAAAAAATGTAATGTATAGTCACACTCCCGAATGAAACCCTAAAGACTTGCAGTCTTCCTCCAGGTCCACATGTTAGTGATGTAATGCTGTACAGTGTCAGGTAGTAATTTGCTTTTGTGAAATCCCATGAACCACAGCTGTATAGTTCAGGAAAATTCTTACGAGATATGCAACTGACAGGTTTAAAGTTGGGGTTGCTGTGCACTTAGGGAGCACCTATCTCAAAATGTCAAGTGGAGCACCCCTGCCATGGGTCAGTCCTGTTCCTAGATGGCCACCTTCCTACACGGTTTAGTTTCAACCCTAATTAAACACACCTGTACTAGCACCTCCAAGTCTTCAGGAATACTTTTAACATTTCGTAGATATTTTGGAGCAACTTAGAGCTATACTCTGCCTCAAGGAACAACGGCCCATCTAGAGACAATCCAGAGCAGCTGTGTGTGTGCGTCTGCATTAAGAGTCCCTAGGAAACCCCTGACACGGGACCTTATACCCCAGTACACAAACTTTCCAGTCTGCTGTTAGTTTTTGGATAGATGTCAGACAGCTCTTAAATATTGTGGAGTGTTTTTCTAAAGACAGATATCTAGAAGAAAAGCCAAGACACAGAAAAATACCAGTCATCTCGCTGGACTGTTTATCCTCTAACTCCACTGATCTTCTCGGCCTCCCCCAAATTCTCGACCTCCCAGAGATAGCAAATAGAGCGAGTGGACACTGACGATATATCAGAACTGAGGCATTTTCTCATAGTTTTCCATTTCCTGCCTGTAATGTTGGAAGACCCAGTGGACCATTTCTCACAGGTGCAAAATTGAACCTATGATTCTGCAGTTTCTTTAATTTCGTGATATTTGAGCTTCAGTAATTTTCAGTGAAATTACAGCAGTGACATATTTTGGCCGTAGACCACAAAACGCATTTTCTAAGGGAATGTTTGTTCTGTATTCATTTCTCCTAAAAGGATATTACAGTACATAGGTATAAGGGAGTATCTTGACCTCAATAAGATCCAATAAGCCTTACACATGTTCCAGAATAGTCCAGAGCTTCATCCAAATTTCGAATGGAACGTATTCCTAAAAATACAGAGTTAATAAATATAAATTTACTTGAGTAAGGTCAAATAAAGTCTCAAGTTCACACGGGTGTCCTAGCAGAGTAAATAACACTAAATGCAAGTCCCTTACTAGGAAAGACATTGAGTTATGGGTAACATTTTAGGTTCTGCTAAAATTAATATTCTGTTATATAAATATATAATCTTTTTATTGTTGGTTTCATTGTCTGTAATCAAAATATTCCACACAAATCTGATTTGGTTTTCAAATCTTTTAGAACTTTTAGGACTGTTCCTAAAAATACCCGGTTTTAAGAATCATAACAGAGGATTAACTTTCTGGAATCAGTGTGCTTCCTTTATAAGCAAAACTGTGTCACTGACACCGGGTGGCGAGGTTACTTTTTCAGGTCTGTTGCTTGTATTTCAGGTTTGTCAAGAAATTCTATTGAGCAATGCTTTGTAATTTATTATGCTTTGAGAATGCCTGGAGAAGTTAATGCTGGGAAATTTCTATAATATGCATGTTGTTTCAAAGGATATGCATATGTTCCAAAGGACAACCTTGATACTGTCAGACACCATAAAGATCACCTTTACACTGCACGGAATAATTTTATGCAATGTGTAAAGGCCATTCTTAAATTCTTCAGGTTTATTTATTTTTTCTCTCTGCAGAGTCATCATATTTCATTTTGCATTGCCTACGTTATCATGATATTCTGCACGCAAACGTCTGCATACAGCCTTGAATTATTTTACAAAAGGCAGTTGTTAAAGACATTTACAGCTATCTAGATTATTTTCCTTTTTGGTATTTATGTAAGCTTAGTATCTTAATCCCAGGTTTTTCCTTCTCGTTTTTAAAGGTTAAACAATATTTCTCTTTCACTAGAAATGCTGTTATGTACATATGAGAAGATTCAATCGCTTCTTTGGCTTCCATATCTCTTGGAAAGTAATGCAGTATTTATTTACAATGTATGGATCAAAAGTGAATACAAAATAAATATGCAATCTATGTTGTATTACATTATTGGACTTTAGAAAAAAATGTTTAATTACACGGGTTAAAAGGTAATGATTGAATCACATCACTAATAAAATATTATATAAATAATATTTATATTAATTATGTAGAATAATTGTAGAATTATATAGAATACTATTAAACTTAAACTATATTAACATCTGTCAAAATAACCAACTTTAATAGTGGAGTCTCAAGTGTTTTATAAGTCAGTGATCAGATTAATATTTTTTTAATATGCAAGCAACCATAACTTCAAGTGTTTGCTCATTTTGTTCTCCCCATTTGCCTTTCTTTTTCATTCCTATACTTGTGGACTTGTTTATATATTTATTTTCTTTGTTGAGCTGAAGAAAGCAGTAATTATACTTAATCTCAAAGGACGTAACTAGCTGAAAACGACAATCATTAATTATTAACCTAACCCCAAGTGTTTGCTTAATTTGCTTTGCTTCCTTTTTATTTTTTATTTGAATGCAATTTTTTTATTTATTTTTTTTTGAAAACAATAATTACCCTTAATCGTGTTTAAGGACTTAACTAGTTTGTGGAAGTCTCAGAAACAGCAACATTTTTATGAAGCTATTCATTTTCGCCTTGTCTAGAGTATTCTCTAATCCTCTCTCTCTCTCATTCCTGCTCTGTGTCAAACACACAATAGATCTCCTCAGCATTAGTCCGTTTGATGTCTGCCATGAAAAGGAAAGCCATCGCCCCTGTGTCACTCTTCTCTATCTTTTATTCTCTTGTTTTTACTTATTTATTTCAGGCGTCTCACTCATCGCTCGCTCTTTGAGCTGTCCCCCCGGTGCCCTTTCCCAAACGGAGCTTACGGTTTTCAATCAGCACTTCCCACTCACTGGGACCGTCCGGTTTTCATGTGCCTCAGCCAAAGCGGCCTGAAAATGGCTGGACGTGAGCTGAACGCTGCAGTGCCAACTGAGGCCAGAGACTCCGAGTGCACCTACGGTATGATATAATTACACAGATGACAGTGTGAACTTCCCTCCACATCCTGAGCGCACTGGATTTTAGGAAGGAATTTGCCGTGAATGAACTGTGGGCGCTGATAGTGTTGTTTATTTGCATATGCTGTCTGCCTGCATTGCTTTAGCACCTGATCCACTAAAGAAATTATGCAAATCAAGAAATGGTCCAAACCTCATGGGTTGTGAGCACTAAGTAGTGGAGGATGCAACAAACATACATACTGGGATACTTTACTGGGACTGTACAGCATTACAACAATATAATCAGCTGAACTGTTTACTTAAAATGCAGAAAATCCCCCCTGACCAACATATCTGCATATGTGCTGTTGATGAATTACTGCTGTCATGATAACTATAATATGTAGACAAGATGCAGTCCATAAACCAAATACAAAGGGACATAAAGTGAATTTGTCGGTTTTCTTTTCTTTATTTATTTGCATAGGAAAGACTTTAAGTCTTATGTTGGTGACAAACTCAAGCAAAATGCTTTAATACAAAACAAAACAAAAAAGCAAAACCCCAAACAAAAAAACAACAAAAACAAAAAAAAACAACAAAACAAAACAAAACAAAACAAAACAGCAAAACCCCAAACAAAACAAAACAAAACAAAACAAAACAAAACAAAACACCAAAAGAACAACAAAAACAGAAAAGCAAATCCCCAAACAAAACAAAAAACAAAACAAAAAAAAACACCAAAAGAACAACAAAAACAGAAAAGCAAATCCCCAAACAAAACAAAACAAAACAAAACAAAACAAAACAAAACAAAACACCAAAAGAACAACAAAAACAAAAGCAAATCCCCAAACAAAACAAAACAAAACAAAACACCAAAAGAACAACAAAAACAGAAAAGCAAATCCCCAAACAAAACAAAATTAAACAAAACAAAACAAAACACATACACAAATAATTAAAAACAAACAAACAAACAAAGTTCATATAAGAAGTTTACCCTATTTTATTTATTTATTTTTTGTTAAACCAAATTTTAGATTCCGCTATAGACAAGGAGTAAAATAATAATAAATTAATAATAACTGAAATATGGAATCTTCCTGTACTTACAGTAATACATGATTTTTTAAAAATGTTTTTGGAAAAAGTCTCATGCTGATCAAGGCTGCATTTATTTGTTATGAAGTATTATTACAATTTTAAAATGGTTTTCTATTTAAATATATTTTAAAATGTAATTTATTCCTGTGATCAGAGCTGAATTTTCTGCATCATAACTCCAGTCTTCAGTGTCACATGATCCTTTAGAAATCATTCTAATATTCTGACTATTAGTTCATATCCATATAAGTTCTTTGCAAAAAATAAATAAATAGCAACTCAATCTGTGCTGGAATACACCAGCTAGACATGTTGCCTTCATAACCCTGTTTACATTAGTTTGCCAAATGTCTCATTCATCTACTGACAGCACTCCTCTGAGAATTCCTGAAGAACATTTCCTTGAATATAAAGTCATCATGACATGTCAACATTTCTGTTGATAACAAATGCATATGTATCTACCACACACTAAAACACACACTCAAACAAATACACTGAATACAAGCAACTTCAAATTACAAGTGCAGCGGTTCTCTGCTAAAAAAAAGAAAAAAAAAGAAAAGTGAAATGTATACCTATATCTTAAAAAGTCAATGTATGCTTCATGTTGACAGTCTGATGCTGCTGTTATTATTCTGTACTGCAGCTCTCTGCATTCACAAAATACACTCCATCAAAACTAACTTTCAAAATCGGGTAACAGCACCAGATGGTGCAGTTTCCAAATGCAAAAGCGCCACATATTAAGAAAATCTTCACTGTTTACACCACTGACAGACACTGTTTATCATAGTAAACAGCTGTCAAAGAGGGCCACATTAGCCAGTAGCCAGCAAACACGTGGCAGCACATCAAGTTTGGTGGGCTGTGACAGATGGATTCACGGAAATGGCAGAAATGCTTTACCATTCAGCAAAGAAATATGTCCTCAACAAAATGAAACAAAACAAAAGTGAAATATTATTCAAAATATATTACTTTTTTCCACATAAGAAAGAACTTACAAAACATGATAGTGAGTTGGTCCAAAATAACAAAACATTGGACTCTACTGACTTTCATTGTATGGGAAAAACAAAACAAAACACAAACTTTGGTCCAAAGCTAAAGCTTGAGCTGGTCCAAAAAACACAACAAAACAAAACAAAGAAAGTTTTTTTTCCAAAATATCTTTTGTTTTCTACATGAGAAAGCAAGTTACAAAACATGATAGTGAGTTGGTCCAAAATAACAAAACATTGGACTCTACTGACTTCCATTGTATGGGAAAAACAAAACAAAATGCAAACTTTGGTCCAAAGCTAAAGCTTGAGCTGGGGTCTATTTCATAAAACAAGTTTACCAAATAAGTCCGGTTTATTTCAGTTAGTCTGACTTATTGTCACTTGATTTGGTTCAAAATAAATCAGACTAACTGAAATAAGCCTGGCTTATTTGGTAAACTTGTTTTATGAAACAGCCCCCTGGTCTAAAAACAAAACAAAACAAAACAGAGATTTTTTACAAAATATCTTTTGTTTTCTACATGAGAAAGCAAGTTACAAAACATGATAGTGAGCTGGTCCACAACAACAAAACATTGGACTCTGTTGACTTTCAAGTAGATACAAATATAAAACGAAACAAAACACTAAAATATGCTAGTAACATATGTTAGTAAGCTTTCGGGTCCATTGTTGCCTCAAATGAAACATAAAATCAGTTGCATACATTGACCTACATTATATTCCTCGAACACCCCTTCCCCCAAAAAGGAAGAAATAATTTTTTTAAGCACAATGACATTTTTCATTTGGTTCATCATTTTGGTTTTAATGCCTTCATTGAGTTTTGAGTCTCGCTTAGCGTGCCAACAGAAATGCTGCAGGCTTACCTAGGACTGTTAAAAAACTTCTCACACCAGCCTGTAACGGTACACCATGTCTTAAAGTAGATTGTGCTGTTTTTATTGGAGGAAATATCTGGACATCTGGATTAATTCCACCTTGTGTGAAGTTTGCCTGGCACATGGAGGCTTTACTGACTCTCAGTAATGGGAATAGAAGGATGGGGTCATGCAACTCTACAAAGATAATAGAAATATATGAGTTTCCTGTCATCTGCCATACTCCACACCCTCAGTCATGAACCAGTCGCTGGCAAATTCTTCTACACAGGATTTATCCAACCATGTGTATCAACTCCAGCAGCTTCTCTACTCTCTCTAACTCTAAAAAAGTCCAACCAGCATCCTTTAAGTTACTCCATATGCCACTGTTTGCTTTCAAAATCCATCTCGCATTTTGAAACGATCAGATTAGATTCAGTTTAGCTGCACTTATTTGATTTAGTGGCCAATGACAAGGTAAAAAGGGCTGTGCTGACATTTGAGGTCAAGGTGGGCGATGGTGCAAATACTTTTGGTGAAAATTAATTCCTCATAAGTAACTGAAGTCATTCAGTAAAAAAAAAAAACCTAAAAGTATTTCAGGCTTCTTGTTTGTGAATTCATATCTGATAATTGTGACTCAGTCTTATCATTTAAATTTTATTTGTTGTACTGTATCTATGACTATTTATTTATTAGAAATTTATTTCTCACAAAAATCACAACTGCCTACAATTTCTACTTTATTTCTCATAACTATGATTATTTAAGTAATTGCGACATTATATTTCACAATTCGACTGTCTCATAATTCTCATGTTTTTGATTATTTATTCACTATAGTCTCATAATTTTGACCTTTTTTTAGTAATTGTGACTTAGTAATTGCTACTTATATTATTATTACATATCTGCAATTATATTTCAGTAATTTTGACTTTACATCTCATTATTGTGATTTCATTTCTCTTATTGTGAATTTATATCTTATAATTTTAACCTCAGATCTTATGATTGCGATTTTTATTTCTCATAACTGTAACAATTTTTTGTAGTATAATTTCAAATTCATATATCACATTTACTACTTCACATTTACTACTTCATAATTTGTAATTGTGACTTTATTTCCCTTAATTGATAGCTTTTTTTTTTAATAATAGCTTTCTTTCTAATAGTTTTTTTTTTTTTTACAGTGAATTTCTTTCATAATTATGACTACTTTTTTAGTAATTGCGACTTTATATCCCACAACTGAAACATTGTAATTTCAAAGTTATTTCTCAAAACTGTGATTATTTCTTTTATTAATTTTTTATTATTGTGATATCTCACGTTGTGACTTTATATTCAGTGTGTATGCTTCATAATTGTGACTTCATATCTTACAATTGATATTTGGTAACACTTTATTTTAAGGTGTCATAATTACACGTTACATGCACTTACTATTATAATAACAATAAATTATGCATAATTATATGCAAGTAACCCTAAGCCAAACCCTAACCATAGTAAGTTCTTGTAGTTAATTAATATTACTCAGTATTTAAATGTATAATTACAGTGTAACAAGTACACCTTAAAATAATGTGTAACCTGATATTTTATTTCATTTAACTGCAACTTCATTTTTTTGTGTCTTCTAGTTGTGTAGTTGTGAATTTACATCTAATAATTGTGACCTTATAATTTTTTATTTCTTGTTACTCTAGATTTATTCATTTATTTTAGTAATTGCAGCTTTGTGTTACAATGTGATTTTATTTCCTATTTTAACCTTTATCTAACAATAACCTGTTTTATTTTTTTTTACTTTCTGTAGTTATATTTCATACGTTTACAACAACAAACAGGAAGAATAAGAAGAAAAAAGTTTTAATAACCCCAGTTGTTGTTTGTTTGCATTGAATATTAATGCATAGCAACATATTCATACAAAGTTATGTATAGTGTTATTATTTTTTTAGTGTTTTCTCATAAAAAGAAAGAAACCACTTATCTTGTTGCAGTGGTTCTAAAAAAAAAAAAAAATTATGTTTTTACAATGTTGGGGCCCATTTTCATAATCTCGCCTAAGGCCCTGCCTCCACCTATTACAATCAAAATATAATAAATAAAAAGCATAATTTCACTGTGATTACATGACTTGGACTGAGGCTCTGACAGAGAATTATGGGATTGCTTTATGATAATACAAAAACATGAGCAAGATCCCGAGGGCCTCGTGGAGCCTTCACTTCAAATGTAAACTTGGAGGTTGTGTGACTGTCTTTCTTTTCCTTTCCAAAACTAGTAAGATATAGATTTTCTTACCTCACTGGTCATTAACACACCTGACAGATTTTAATATATATTTTAAATAAAAGAGGAAATTCTACAAAACCAATCCCAAAAACAACAGGCTCATTTGGACTTGTGGTTTGGACTGCAAGCAGACAGATTTCAGCCCCCCCCCCCCCCATTTTAAACCGGACAAAAGCTTTACAAAAGTACAATTGCATTACAAGTTTGGGATTTCCGTCTCTTTTTGAAATCTGTAATTTGCTGTAATTTGTGCTTTTATCTGCCTGCTAAAACATGCACAATGGCACTGGATATAATGGCCTCATTGATAGCATTTGAGATTAGGACTGGCCCATTACATTCATGAATGCTTTAATGATTTGGCAAGCGCCGCCGTGTCTTGACTTCTGTCAGGGGACGTTCGGATTTTAACCCCAATCAAGAATCACACAGATACTCAGCGGCACATTGTGAAACTGAATACTTGCTTCCTTTGCTTTATTTACCAGATAGCCTTCCTTCCTGCTAAATATGTAGAGGTGGATTATATTGATCTGTAGGGGGCGCTGCAGTATTTCTAATCATCTACTTTAAGTCACAATACCTGCAGCACAAATGTCATGAGCAGGTTTAGTGCATGTAGAAATCATTTTTAAAAGAAAAAATACTTTCTGTGTGTCTATTAGGTTTTTATGTTTTTAGTTTTTCTGCTATTTTTTGAGATTTGGGGCTCTTTGGTTTTTCATAACTTTTTTCAGACTAGTTGAAAGAGAACAAGCAAGATAGACTTTTAAGTGTTTATTTTATTGCACTTTATCTATTCGCATCTGTAGATTTCAATTACAATATCAATTTTTCAAAGGACATGTTTTTTCAAAGGACATGTTTTTTCAAAATTAGTTTTTTCTCAATTTCAGTAGTACTCACATACACCAAACTTTACAATTTTATTCCAGTCTATATTCTGAAGGTTTTTACAGAGGGATTTGTTCATATATCATTCGGTTGATTTTATACAACAGTTTAGTCTTTAAAACATGGTGAAAATAATGTTTTTTTCAGACTGTTGATGGTATTTTCTGGATTATGATTTATGAAATGATAAAAAGAGATATCAAAAATCCCTTCAGTAAAAACTTTTAACTCTAATATGTCAACAAAATTAAATGAGAATTTTGAATCTGGCTTTATCCAATGTTCAGATTTATTTTCTGGAAATTTACGCAGATTAGTCCATATGCCTCATTTAAGTAGTAAACACAGCTTTTCAGAAATATTTTAAACTTAAAAGTTTGCAATTCTTAATGTAATCATTAAATTAGAGAATTATGATGATAACTTAATTTTTTGTAAAAGTTTTACAAAAACTTGTCATTTTTGTTAATTTATTTTTTACCCTATTCACCTGGGTATCTTGCTTTAAAATCACAAAGTCTTCTCTTAAACAACTGTGATTACAATACGACGTGACTTATTCGGACCTCAAAAAGCAAAGTTTGAAACTTTATGCCCAGTTAACCCCGTGAATAATCGTCCCAGCATAGTCTACTTTTAATTTAATTAACATTTATGAGATCGTTTAATGTGTAATGTTCTTATTAATGGACATGGATAGTTAAATTCTGTCTCCCATATATTGCATAATGAATGGAGGAGATCAGTAGGTCATTTAGGAATGAAAGATGGTGGGACAGAATTATTCACCCGCGTGTGAGAGCTAGCAGAGACGAGTGATTAGAAACGTGGATGGATGCCCAGATAAATGTTGGTTAAGCCATTATTCAGGCTCAGAGGAATGCCGAAAGGTGCCGGGAACTAAATTAACACATCGCACCTTCATAAATACAGTAATTGGCTGTGTAGTGTAATTATCGGGCCTGTGTGGAAACTGTGCCTGCAGAAATGCACAGCATTGGAAAGTTCTACGCTTTCAGTGTGTTTGTTTATTTAATATTTCAAGTAATAAAACCATTTGGCATCTGACTTGAGAGGGGTACAGTGACGTAACCGACTGCATTACTGTTCAACCTGACCACAAAGAAAGTGGTCAGTTTTTATTTTAAGTTTTATTTTAAGTGGTTGCATGAATTGGAATCATCTGCACTTAGATATGCAGCTCACTTGTGTGTGTGTGTGTGTGTGTGTGTGTGTGTGTGTGTGTGTAAATGATTTACTCCTTTAAAATTATTTAAAGTTTATTAGAACATAATATATAATTTATAGTGCATTTAATGTTAGTACTGCAAGACTGAAAATCAACATTTTGTTTTATTTAACTTGGCCAAGTTTCAAACTATATTTACTCATGTTCAGTCTACATAGACAATTTTATATAATAATTATGTAATATATGTATATAATAATTAATAAACACATAATGCAGAAATATATATTTGAATGCAAATATAACTTCCTGAGATATGTTCCAGTTTTTTAATGCATTTTTTTTCATAGCAAACTTTGAATTAAAAAGGCTTATTTTTCATTGAAAGTCAGTTACACTAATTTGTTGAGCAGTACAGATACTAATACTAGATACTACTAATGACGTTTTCTGTTAAAACAAACTTTCAGTTAAAAATACACAATCTTTTTCATTTTAAGAACTCACTTATTGCATTGTTTTAAATGTTTTGAGTAGAACAGAAGAGAGGATTCTGTAAAACTAACAATGTTGAGTTAAGTTTATTTATTTATTCTTTTTTTCCCTCCCAGAATATAAAAATGTTCAATCTATGTTGACAGATTTATTTATTAACAAAATAAATTGTGTAAACTATTATTTTAATTTAAATATAATTTCCTTTTGGACATTTTCCAACACTTTCCACACAGTTTTTAAATAATTTTTAGTCATAACAAACTTTTAATTTGAACAAAGCCAGAGTTCATTTAAGAGAAAGTTGATTTAAAGAACTCACACAAATTTGTTCAGAAGAACAGAAAATATGGAACCCAGTAGAACTAACAATGGTGAAGGCTCACGTTTTAGAGTGTGCGTTCTGTGGAATTCCATTGATTTGTCCTCAGAAAATATGGAAAACCATCCATAGATTCTTTCTGGCCATGTTGCATGCACTACAGAATACAGTTTATTTTCTAGCCTTCTCAATATCCAGTCATCTCTAACCACAATAATGGGTGAATTTACTGAACAGCCATTTCAGCGAGAGGTATTTCAGAGCAAAGCACTTGTCTTACACACAAACCACCCGCAATTTAGCCTAAGCACTCAAATAAAGTCACCATCATTATTTTCAGAGCAAACATGCCTCATTTCTATGCAAATGAGATGTGTTCACAAAAGTTGCCACTACCTCCAATTAATGTTATTGTACTATTACATCCTGCAGGTGGTAAACAGAGTTTTATTTACAAGAGCATTAGCAGTAATTGATAAAATGATGGTCAACAATAGTGTTTAATAGGCGTATATCCATTCGAGCTCATTCAGGCATTTTAAAAAGTTGTGCTTGTATCAGTTTGTGTGATGCTACTCTCCTAATAAAGTGTGTCAGATTATGGAAGTATACCGTATAGTGTTTCTCCAATGTTTTTAGATGGCGGACCACTTTAAAAGTAAAACAAAAACAGGATCTTATTTGACATCATTTTCACCAATCTTGAGTCACCAAGGTATATTTTTACTAGGGTGCTATTTTGTTATTTTGTTATAAATAAAACGTACAAGTATGCTTGCAGCATGAAAACTATTAAAAATAGCAGCATACTTCAAAGTGCAATATCACATACTAAAATGTGGGCTACAGTTATATAGGTAGTAAATATACTTACAAGCTGACTTATAATGTAGTTCACAGTGTAGGTGCAAAAAAAACAAAAAAACAACTTAGATGTAAATTAGTTATATACTCAAAGTCCAATACTGTCAAATTTAAAAGTATTAAATTAAAGGTGGGCCAATTTAGTCCCAATAAGTATTGAAATATTACATCTGGACATATAATAGTCTAACACATTGATTTTAGTATACTTACTATATAAAGTATACTTGAAAAAATCATAAAATGAACTTGAATCATATATATATATATATATATATATATATATATATATATATGTATATACAGTATGTATGTATGTATGTATTTATGTATTTATGAATTCATTGAACCAAACAACTCACGGTCCACTTGTTGTCACTAGTCTACTGTATCCTCTACAACAAAAACTACAAGATGGGGAATTGTGCAGTGCAAATTGTGTTAAACGTCGTATTCACACTGCTATCTGAGAGTTACATAATTCCTTTAGTGAGTGCTAAAACAACACACAGTGTGCAGATAAACAATTTATACTGAACTTCACCCTAAAACGTCAGTTCCTCAAGAATAGACTGTCAGCTCTTTTCCCTCCTCTCTCAAACGGCCCCCAGTTGCCCAGGCTTTCCGCCCTCTTACCTTGAGTCCCAGCCTCCTCACACCGCCGTGCCAAGATCCTGTCATCAATCCAGCCGAACCTCTCCACACGTAGCCTGCGGTTCCATGCCAGTAAAGGTCCTATTAACCTCTTGGCAAGCTTATATTGCTCTTAAATAATTAAGCCCCCCTCACCACGCAGAAAAACCTGTTCCATTATTAACGAGATGGGGGCTCCTTTTTAGGTGAAAGCACCCGATTAATTATTCAGAATGAAAATCATAGTAAAGACACCTGTTACCCTGCCTGGGCTCGACTACACTAATACACGGGCTGAGAGAAGCTTTCAGAAATTTGGCCAAACACTGAGCTAAATGTTAAAACCAACAAATACTAACAAATAAGGGACACTGGAAATTCTCCTACTGTTCTCAAATTCCCCAAGATGCCAAATCTGCATTCAGAATCTCAATATGAGCTCTCAAATTTCTCATCATATACTTTCAAGTCCATATTATATGAGCTATGCCATTCATAAATACAAAGTTCTGTCATGAAACTCTAGATGGCGCAGGCCGATAGGTTCTAACTCAATCTGATATAATGACATCATCATTCACATTGGTCAGCTGACTGGTTCCTTTTCACATCAGCAGCCAATGATCTCGCTGCTCAACATTCAAATACTTGGCTAGTGCTTGCTGTGGCAGTTGCAATGCACTTCAGAAATCCTCCACCTCCCCAGCTCCACCTGTATAGATCTGCTACAGTGTGATTATATGTATGTTATAGTATAAGGGAGTTATTTCATATATGCTATATGTGCACCAGTAGTATTTCCTACATGCTCACAGCAGCATGTCTGTGAATGTATTGGCAGCAGCAAGCCTCAGTACTTGCTCTTTCACAGCAGCAGCAGTGTACCAGATCTATTCCACAGAGAACAAACACATTAACATTATCATGTATATTACCATGCTGAACTCTCCGAGAGTTGTCATGACAGAACATAGAGTCGCCTGAACAATGAAAGATCAACTTCTGAGCAATTACATTTTCCTTTCAATTACATTTACAAATTTTGGTTACACCTTAGTAACTGCATAGTAACTTCCTGGCAACCACCTACAACACCAAACCAAACTCGTGAGAAAAATGTAACTATTTTATGAATTTGTTGAATTAGTGGCAATTTTTTTATGCAGTTTCGTATGAAAACTCATGCCAGGGAAGTAAATGGCAATGTCACTTTGTAAAGAAACACTATGCATCTGCACACATTAGGGATGGGCGTTATGGGCTTAAAAGTATATCACAATATTTCTGGTATTAACGATATCAATGATGATAATTTAGCGAATCCAGTTTCTTTAGGGAAATGTATTATCTTTCCTATTTTTACACAAAATAAGGTATTGTGAACATTACTGAGTACACACGTAATGTAATAACTGTTTAATTCATACTGGAAGCCATAGGGCTCCCTTGCACCGAAACTCCACATACGCATCGCAGAAGTAATACTACTGATGACGCTCCAGGAAATCCCTAATATGGACAAAAGTATCAAGTTATAGCTGAATTAAAGAGATAGAGAATTTTTTTAATTTTAAGACAATAAACATACGATTGCACAAAATACATGGTTTATCTGTGTTCTTCAAGCAATCTTGGGTATTTTTTATAAGGATAGTGTATTTATAATACAATGCTAATCAACATAGCCTTTATCACTGTATATAATACTATCATTCTGTAATATGAAACCACGTCTAGTCACAAAAAGAAGTTAATTCAAACACTCAACTATGTTATAAAGTTAATTTGGAGAAAAGGCATGTCAATAAATGATATCTTCGTTGGACAACAGATTTGTAAACAGGCTCATACACATGCAAAACTTTATCGCACACATGCTACTGTAGTACATTTATTCAGAACAATTTTTGTGCACAGTACAGCCCTAACCAAACCAGTTCCAGACTGTAGAAGGAGCTCCTCATTTAGCGATAAACTCCTCCTCAACTTCACATCCACCTTCAACAACTATATGTCAACAACTAGACTTTAACCTTATTATCGCGGGAAGACAAATTTTTATCATGGGGAGAATTTTTACCGGTATATCACAAATGATAAGATATCGCCCATCCCAAGCACACATACCAATAGACTGAACATGCGTGATGTTACCGTTTTCACAAATACACGTTTTCGTAGTTTACACACAGACGATAACGGTATCATTTTCAAAATCTTTTACTTCAAAACCCGTTTTCAAAACTTTGCATTTTCAGGCTCCTAAAATGCATTGTCATGTAAACGAAGGACTAAAACACAAGTTTTCTATGTTTCTAGTTGAAAACAATGTTGTGGAAACAGCCCCTTAAATTCTGAGCAAGCCCTAGTTTATTGTTTGCATTCAGTCCAGATCAGACAGCAGTACTTTACTGGACATAAAATGAAATAGAAACAGTTTTACACCGACAGACCGTCACGTCTTTGTGCGGTTCCACCTGAAATGTGATAACGACAACAGCAAAGCTGCTCTTCGTACCTCGGTCTCCTTCAGCTCAGTAGTCATCGACTGCACTGATGCTGTGCTCTCCACGTTTTCTGACTGCTATAATGGGGCACGTTGCTTTCTCTGCCTGCGTCTGTGACAGTATAAAACAGGAGTCACTTCCCCTGAGACCAGGAAAGACTTTAACGAGAGTGTAAAAGTGATCGTGCGAGGGAGAGAGAGAGTTACCGTTCTGATATGGCTCCCATCTGAGGCGTCACAGATGTCAGAGGACAGTTTAATGCAAAGAACTGAATCATTCATAAGAAATGCCACTTTTCCATCTACCAAGATTCTGTCTACTTTTCTGCATACCAAAAAATGAGCACACACAGGATGGATTTATGTTCTGATTGCTGACATCTGGGGCCAGATTAATGAAACATTCTTAAAACTGTGAATATTTTGTATTCCCAAAAATTTTTATTAAAATATTTTACTATCTTGAGAACTCACTTTAGAAACTGTGATGATTTGCATCGTAGGTGAAGGTTGCCATTCTTATTTCTTTTTTTTTTTCTTCCCCTAACAAGATCTGGCATCACTAATAAGCCAAAGATGTGATTTCTTGCACTGACAACCAGATGTAGCTGCAGTGTGTCCGTGGCCATTGTAAATTCACTAAAATTCAATAAAATGTATTCGCTCTAGACAGATCGCAAAAACAATGGAGTGCAAATTATTTAATATGATTGCTGATCAGCAAGTGTTCAGCAAGAACCGCCAAACAATCTGATAATACCATTTTTTTTTTCTTTACAAAGACAGTCCTTTTTCTTTTAGGAATTACATACTTCTTTGGTTAGGTCCAGGGAAACTGGAAACAAAACTTCTGAAATTGCTCACACAACCTTTAACAAATTATTTTCCAAAATAGCATTAGCAAAAGTGCTACATTGTTGTCTTCAGTCAAACTGTTTTCATGTAGCTTCACAGCAAAGCGTGCTGAGGTAATCAAGCACAATCTTTTAGAAAATTAGAAAATGTCTGAATTGCTCACAGAACCTTTAACAAGCTACTCTTTTCCAACATGTATCAACATCAAAAGAGTTAAATTGTTGTTTTTGTTCAAATAGTTTTTGCATAGATTTACAGCTAGGCTCGCTGAAGTAATAATCACATTCTCCTAAAAAAGTAAGAAAACTTCTGAAATTGCACACAGCATCTATAACAAGTTACTTTTCCAAACAAGTAGTGTTAGCAAAAGCGCTACATTGTTGTCTTTTGTCAATCTGTTTTTAGTTAGCTTTGCAAAAAAAGTGTGAGGAGGAAATAATCAAACACAACCTCCAAGGAAGCAGGAGAATGACTGAAATTGCACACAGCACCTTTAACAAGCTACTTTTTTTCATGTACCGATAGCAAAAGTGCTACATTGCTGTCTTTGGTAAATGTTTTGTGCGCATAGCTTTATAGCTACGTGCTAAGGTATCATTATTTGTCATTTGTCATTAGCTTGTAGTGTAGCTTCCTACTTTTTTCAAAATGGTTGTTAGACTACTTAAGCTGAACTACCACAAATTAGCTTGTAGCTCAAAAGACTAGTGGCAAAGTAGCTTCTCCAACACTGTTAACAGTGGATAATGCTAGCATAGAGATATTATTTGCAAATTTACCCACCTTGTCAGGGCTAATTCCCTTCTCCTTTCTATTTGACCTATACTCTGAGGCTTGTTTTGTTTGTTCAACATTCTCTGAGGCTTCATACTTGTTCTCATTAATAATTAATGTTGTGGAACCTGCAATATTCATAGGTCTCAGAGCTCTGGGCACCTGAGGTTTATTTTGGGATCCGTATTTGGGAGATATAGAGGTGGTGAGGTTAACTAGTGTGTGTGTGAATGTAAGGAAGATGATGGACATATCGCATCATTATGATGCTGTACAGATCTACTGTCACACTCAGCAGACATCGTATAGGAGATTCATGAATGATGAATGCCGTGTGGAGTAAATTGGTTTAGTGGGGACCAAATGTATCAGTTCTGCTCGTCTCAGAGGGAGAAAACTAAATGTTATTTTATTGTACTAAACCAAGATCAGATTCACTTTTTTTATTTAAAATGAAATGTTGTCATAGAGAAAAACAGAAAAATGATTCCAGTTCATTTCTCTGAATGAAGATCATCTAAATGTCAATACGTCCACGGAAAACTCTTCTGATTCATCCATTCCGCAATGCATTTTTAGCCAGCTGATCCCAGATATGAAGTTTAACAAGAAAGCAACATGCTGTGCAAGTTTTCTCAGAGAATCACTGCTGCTCAATTCAATCTTTCGAAGTCAAAGCAACATGACTTCAGCATTATGTTCCTGCATTAATACGCCTACAATTTACATATGAAATGTACGGCTCTTGAACCGTGTGGGATGCAGACAGACGTTTGTATGATCTCATTGCTATGATGGAGAGTTTCTCCTTTGTGAAGTTGACTTACAATATTTTCCCGATGGATTTCAGAAACTAGCAGCTAAATCACAAATATAAACAAGCTTCTCTTGAATTCTTTCTGGCAGGGTTATCTTGAGATCAACTGCTTGTACACTCAAACAACACACATCTGAAGAACAGTCAGTATTTAGGGGATACAAGTTTCGGTGACACTTCAGATTAGGGAACACATATTCACTAATAATTTACTGTTCTACCCTTGTCTTAAAACTAGACTTTCAAGATTCAAGCATGAAAATCCATAATATTTATAAATATATATATTATATTAGCAACCATATACTACCATCCCTACTACCTCTAATCATAATCATAATCATAACAACGACAGTATATTCCAAAAAATGTTTGAATGTTTAAAATATCCTTTTAAATCCCAGAATGTTATTAACACACAATTCTTAAAGTTGAATTGTGGCAGAAATGACACTGTGGTGAAAAAAAAGCACAAATATTTTAAAATTTGGTTAAATTAACCTTTCATTATTTCAATATGCATATAGTTTTATGAAAAAACAAATAATCTACAATATATTGGAAGAAGTTTGATTGGAGAGTAAGGCTTACACATGTATGCACAACCATCAGCTAACTGGCATTTATTTCATTGAACTTTGCATAGGTTCTGGCATGCATGTGGTACATATAGTATAAAAATAAATGTAAAATCGTTTGTGTACATTTTAAGATGAAATCTACTCAAGGCTTTATACACGAGGCCCCGGGGCTTAATTCAACATGCATGGAACCACATGTGAAGATTTAAAAACAGATCTAACCGCTATGGTGAAACCCACAGAATGCCATGTGTTGTGTTGCAGTCCATCTTTCAATTTACGTCAATCACTGTCAACTTTGTTTAACAGTGTTAACAAGTACCAGTGGATCCATTAGGCCAGAAGTGACAGAAAAGTTACAGAGTGAGCTTCTTTTGATTGGATATATCTAGAAAAACATTTTTATTATTCCTCCAACAAATTGATTCTCTTGTTTTTAGTGTATCTAACAAAATGTATTGAGGTGTAATATATATTTACCAACTGAAATATTGAAATATTGCTATGTTAACCCTTGTGAAAGAGAAATATGAAATATGGCTACTATAAAATATGGTCAAAGTACAGCTGGATGTACTGACAAGCATTTATGGTAAACTAAAATACACTCAAATGTCATTTCTTTTGAAACTTGTATGTGGTGTATTACAATTTTTTTTTTTTAAATTACAGATTTGTAACAAGTGGCAATTTAGAACTTTTAACAGATATTAACTTTAAATGTAATACCAAATAACACACTACAATTAAATTATAATCAAGTACTTTACATGTGCTTTGGTATGTTAGTCAGTGATTTGAGTAATGCATTACAAGTAATTCAAGATACGTAATCAGATTACTTTTTCAAGTAATTAGTAAAGTAACACACTACTTTTTAATTTACAAGAAAACATCTGAGTTACTTTTTTCAAACACTTTGTTTCCCACGTATTGACTGACAGCTGTCATGTCCTCATGTTGATAGAAATCGAAAGTTCTTTTACATTTGCCAAAAATACCTTTTTACATTAAAAACAAACAAGCAAGCTCAGCCCAGATGAGAAAAAGAGTTTACGCAGTAAGGGAGTAACGCAATATTGTAATGCATTACTTTACATAAAAAGTAACTACAGTAAGTAACTCAATTATTTACGTTTTTAGGGAGTAACACAATATTGTGATGATTACTTTTCATAAAAAGTAACTAAGTAACTGAATAATTACTTTTTTAGGGAGTAACGTACTATTGCAATGCATTACTTTCCATAAACAGTAACTAAGTAACTCAATTATTTACTTTTTTAGGGAGTAATGCAATATTGTAATGCATTACTTTCCCTAAAAAGTAACTAAGTAACTCAATTATTTACTTTTTTAGTGAGTAGTGCGATTATTGTAATGTATTACTTTTCATAAAAAGTAACTCAATTATTACTTTTTAGGGAGTAACACACTATTGCAATGCATTACTTTACATAAAAAGTAACTCAATTATTTACTTTTTTAGGGGAGTAACGCAATATTGTGATGCATTACTTTTCATAAAATGTAACTGAATTATTACTTTTTAGGGAGTAACACACTTGCAGTGCATTAATTTACATAAACAGTAACTAAGTAACTCAATTATTTACTTTTTTAGGGAGTAACACAATATTGTGATGCAATACTTTTCTCAAAAAAGAAACTACAGTAAGTAACTCAATTATTTATGCTTTTAGGGAGTAACACAATATTGTGATGCATTACTTTTCATAAAAAGTAACTAACTGAATAATTACTTTTTTAAAGGAGTAACGCACTATTGCAATGCATTACTTTCCATAAACAGTAACTAAGTAACTCAGTTATTTACTTTTTTAGAGAGTAATGCAATATTGTAATGCATTACTTTCCATGAACAGTAACTAAATAACTCAATTATTTACTTTTTTAGGGAGTAATGCAATATTGTAATGCATTACTTTCCCTAAAAAGTAACTAAATAACTCAATTATTTACTTTTTTAGGGAGTAGTGAGATATTGTAATGCATTACTTTTCATAAAAAGTAACTGAATTATTACTTTTTAGGGCGTAACGCACTATTGCAATGCATTACTTTACACAAAAAGTAACTAAGTAACTCAATTATTTCCTTTTTAGGGAGTAACGCAATATTGTGATGCATTACTTTTCATAAAACATAACTACAGTAAGTAATTCAATTGTTTACTTTTTAGGGAGTAACATAATATTGTAATGCATTACTTTTAAAAGTAACTTTCCTCAACACTGATGTTAGTTGACGCCTTAAAATAAGCGCACTTCTTTAAAGTACCACAAAAGATTATAAAAACATCATAATTTTAAGTGCACTTTAATGTCAAACATTGTGCATGTCAAAGTGCACGACATAGTCATGAGAGTATCTCTGTTTGAATACACTTAAACGGTCTTTAATTTCATTTAAATTATATTACCTGTAAGTAGTTTTAAACGTATAAGATTTGAAGTACACTAAGTGCACATTCAATACAATTAAGGGAAAGGGAAAGCCTGGTGACTTTCCTCTCTAACCGTGTTCATCAATACAAACAAAATGGCCGTCTGGAGGAGTTTGTTATTCACACGCTGCAATGTCTTCCTCTCAGGGTCTGGAGCAGATTCTTCAGCCCGTCCCCACAGATCAATGGAGGGTGAGAAGTTCATTATCTCAGATAAATCTATATCCCGCTCAGGCGGCACGTCTCCACCCCGCTCCCTCTCGCCTTTTAATTGCTCCTCAGTCATCAGTCAGCGCAGACAGGCCTCCCTCCCTCTCCTCATCCAGCTCTAACGACATGAAGGCTAATTTTACACCCAGCAATTGTTCCATTTAATTACTTACTGTCTTTCTGCTTCAACCTCAATCAATAATGCCCTTGTAGAAAATGAACACGTTTCTTTAAGTCTTTCACCGGCTGTAGTGTTTCCGTATCGTCATCGGACGCTTACAAACGCTCGACAAGCAGAGCAGAAAGAGGAGTTATTATGCAGCCGACAGCTTCACATTCTAACTAAGAAGATTAGATGTTGTGATGTTGGGTTGGTTAATTGGTCTGTGTAGGTGATGGATTAAGGTCACCATCTTAAAAGTTCAATTCGAGAAACTTGCTTCTGTAATCTGATGCAAAATGTAGGGAAGGACTTGATTGTGTCCATTGGGAATTGACTGGAAAGTTTCAAAAAGAGGTTTCAAAATAAGATGCTGACATCAGACAAGGAGACTCATTTCAGAGGCAGAGCAAGAGATATTTAATAAAAGATTATGAAATATTCTGAGAGGTTTTGAAAAAACGAGTGGGAGTGTCTTAGTGAGGGAGCGAGGGATTTGATTATTTGAATACAAACAAGATCATTTGATCATTGAAATCCAGTAAAAGCTCAGTTTGTTACTTCAGGAGTTCATAGTAATGCTTTGTGTTTCATTTTAATTTCACCTTATGCACACTTTTATATTTTACATTATATTATATTATATACACATAAACATTGTGTCTCTTACAGTGTAAATACATGGTTCACCATCGTTTTATGAAAATGATCCATTATGAATCCATTATATTATATATTATCCAACAGTTTTGAGCTCAATTATGTTTGTTAAATAATTAATAATGCACTTATAATAAATAATATATTTTGGACCACTTTTGTTTTGTTTTTAACAATACTCAAAAGTCAGGCAATGTGAGAACAGGGTCAAGCCTTCATCACACTGTGTTCATGTGCCTCTCGCCACACTGGGCTGATAACAGCAGAGAAGCAGCATATGGATGGAGAATGATGGCGGGACTGAGCATTCGCGGCAGTGCTAGCGGTAAGAGAGCGCTAATTAGAATGAAATGACTCTACTGCGGCCCGCATCCACATCCACACAACTCATTTATCTTCATCTGCTTAGCGCTGCGTGCTGGCAGGACAAACACTTCTGATCCTCCCTTCCCTCTCTCCATCCATTCATCCGTCTTTCATTTTTAACACTCTCTCTCACTCCGTCATTTCGCTGTTTACCGTTTTATGGATGCCCCTTTTTCCTCTCCCATCAATGACTTCCTGTTGCCGCTCATTCATTTCCTGCCCGGGCCGACTTTCACATTACTTTTCATTTCTCTCCCAATCGGCAGCATCTCAACATCTTTCTCTCTCATCTCTCATCCACCAGAGGCCAGCAGGAAGGGGAAATGCTGTTTGAAAGGAAAGAAAGAGTGGAGTCAGGCACAGATGAGATCAGGGACATGATGAAGCAGGCTGGGATAGATGAAGACTGACTGTCAGAGTGAGCACGCAATAAAACACACACACTTCAGGATGTAAAAATACAGAACTGGCTTCATTTCAGGCCGCAACTGAAACGAAATGTGAAAAAAAAATTAATGAATTGCATTTGAAATAAGTTCAAACACAGACGGGATGCACCAATACCGATGGGTTAATTAATTAATTAGTAATACAGAAATTATATATAAATGTTCAGAGGTATTATGAAATCAAACAACAATTAACTGAATTAAATTTCTTATTTCTATCCAATTAAGATTTATATTAAAATAGCAGTAAATTAAACTCTTTTTTTTTTTTAAGAAATAGGCGAAGTAGCAGCAGATCAAATGTTGAACTCAACAAGTCAAACTAAATATTATATGAGCTGTTTAATTTCATGTTGAATTTATATAAGGTTTGCAAGTTTTCAACCTTGTTACCAGCATGTATACATTTTCTAACCAACCAACATCCACCCAAACAAACAAATTTGATTTATTTTTTAAAATTAATTTCCAAATTAATAAATAAACTTTTATTGAAATTTATAATAATAATAACCAGCACATAACCAGCTCCATATATATGGCTTTTCTGGCATAGTAAACTTGCTCAGTAGTGCACCCGGTACAACATTGCATATATGATGTGATGTGCTCGGGTATGAAGTAAGAAGAAAATAGTTTAAATATCACGCCCCTAAAAACACCCCAGTTTAGAAGCCTCGCCCTAGAATTTACGACATGGAGAAATGTAACCCAGCCGGAAAGAGTAAGTAATCTCATGAAAGAGAAATTGATCTTACTCTAAAAATACCCTTTAACCTTATAATTGCAAACAATGGCATTAATTTATATGTATATTAAATACCAGCAAATAAAACAAAACAATTACAAACATTATAAACACTATAATAGCCTATTTAGTTCTCCTTAATTCCCCCCCCCCCCCCCAAAAAACAAACGTATTTTTAATTTAACGGTATTACAGAACAAGAATAAAAGGTTACACTTTATTTCGATAGTCCACTTTAGACATTCTACTAACTATAAGTAACTTTGTAACTACATGTCAACTACATGTCAACTAATTCTCAT
>JAFVLL020022807.1:0-31688 GCA_021397915.2 Tor tambroides | reverse complement strand
TATATATATATATATATATATATATATATACACACACACACTGTTATGTACTATATATAGCTGCCAAACATGTACTGTATATAGCTTGCACACATAAATTTTCCTCAACAATATTCAAGGACATTAATCAAAGAGAGTAGACACAAAAGACTGTTCAATTTTAAAGGACGGAAGCAGAGTAATTTTCTACAGTATGAAGATATGTTATTAAATTGCAGATTTCATAAAACTGTCTGAGTCAAGTCTATATCACAACAAATAAGAGCACTACATTGTAATTTTCATGCACATAGCCCATGAAATGCTGCTAGACTGCCTTATGAATCAAATAAGAAAATGATACAAATAACTGTACGAAAGACCACACTGAAGTCCAATAAAATTCTGATTATGAGCTCATATGAACAATAGTAGCTTAGAGACGTTTGCAGGACAACCTTCTGACATTCAAACATCTCTGAGAGATACTCACAAAGACACACTGTCGCAGTGCCTAGAAAGTAACCACCCCGAGCCACCCTGAACATAGTATCAGCAAATGTATACAGTACATAAGAAGTCACTCTAGGTTGCAAGATTTTCCCTGGCAAAAGCCCAGATTTCAAAGCCTCAACCCAGCACACATTACTTAATAATTTATCCACCCTTATGCTGCATAATTTACAAGTGAGTGAATTCAGGAATAGGTATTTATATAGAATTCTCCTCTAGTTAGAACATGGCAGACCAGCTCAGAGGAACGTCTTGACGTGTAGCTGTGAATTGAAACATGAGGCAAGGCGCCGTGATCTTTTAAGCACTCCAAATAATATCTGAGAATTCATTCCAAAGTGTAAATACTCAAGCAAACTCGTTGCCTTCTGCCCTCATTTGAAACGCAAGCAAATATAGAGTTTAGAACCGAAGAGGATGTGTGTGTGACTTTCATAACTTCAAAGACGCATTCATGCTTTAAAAAGATCTGCCACACTGTTAGCTGTTAACCTTTGATATAGAGACTGATATTATTAAAAACAGCCATTAAACAGGCAATGCATTTTACTGTAGCTGGCAGGTAATTGGTGGTAGTGCATGAAAATTGCCTTCATGAACCATGACTATGTCCCGCGGTCTACAAACGCATAGCTGCTGTCCAGATTTCAAGTGCAGCTGTATAAAAACTGTTATAGATTTTTTTTTTTTAGTATTGGATACCAAAAAGAATAGAAAATGAGACAATGAAGTTTCAGTAATGTCTCATTTGGGAAAACAGCAAAAAATGTTGACATACAGTAACAGAACAAAGTGATAAAATGGTCGCCATGATTTTGGCAAGTAAGACATTCCTGGATCAACATCTTTTGTTGATCCTGGATCAACATTACTGTCCAAAAATATAGACTTAACCCAATCCCTACCCCTAAACCTAACCCTAACCCTACCCATAATTTATTCCCAAAATTAGTGGAAATAATAGCTGATTAACAAGAGTGTAGAAGCACCTAACCCTGATATACGCACTAATATTGAGTTTTGAGTTTTATGGCAGATATTACATCTGAGAAGCAGGAAACAGGGGTAGTTCACCTAACGATGAAAATTCGGTCATCATTTACTCAACCTTGTGTCATTCTAAACCTGTTTGATGTTCTTTCTGTAGAACACAAAAATGTATTTTTCTATACAATGATACTGTCACGTGTATGTCCATATTTGGTGTTCCTGTTCCTGTCCTCTTTCTGTGTGATCATGTCTGTGTTTGATTACTCCGCACCTGTTTCAGTTCTCCTCGTTTGATTCCCCAGTATTCTTAAGCCTTGGTTTTCCCCGTGTCTGATGTCCGATATTAGATGTCTGCTGTTGTATGTCTTCCCTGCCTGTGCTCCATGTATCCTGTTGGATTATTAAAGACTCTATTTGTTAATTCTCCGTGTTCTCCTCGTTCCTGGCCTCCGTGCTTCCATGTCTCCCCGTAGACTGTGACAGAATATTGGACCTTTAAACATGGATGAACGAGCAAAGTTCATCGCCATGGCTCAGGCGAGCCACGACCCACTCACCTATGCGAGGGCATTTGTGCCGCTCACCCTCGCCAGTTCCCTAGATGGAGAGGTGCTCGTTACACTGTTCCGGCTCGGGATCACCTACCACCTGCCAACAGAACTCTCAGACACCACTAACCTCGACTGGAAGGAGGCGGTCATCCGGTGTCTGGAGAGTCTCCTATCCCGAGCCGGAATCCCGCTGGCTGCTCTGAAGTCATGCCCGCCACCGTCCGCGGGGAACTCGACGCTGCCGTTCGTGGCTCCCTCAAGCCCACCGCCGTTAGTGGCAACGTCAAGCCTGCCAGCTGTTAATGTGGTATGCCCAGAGAGGGCTCCTGTTCCTGAGTCAAGCCCACGGAGGGCTCCTGATCCCCAGATCAGCCCAGGGAGGGCTCCGGATCCCCCGTCAAGCCCAGGGAGGGCTCCTGACACCCTGTTAAGCCCCGTAAGTTTCCCCAAGTATTTTTTGAGGAACCCGCCATGGCCGCCCGAGACCCCTGACCTGCCATGGTCCCCCGAGTCTCCTGTTCCGCCCTGGAGGCCTCTCCAGTATCCTGCCCTGCACCTGCCTCCAGGGCACCCCCCCACCCCAGTAGAACTGTTACGGCGCGGGACGTGCCTTCCGGGAGGGGGAGCGAGCCGTCACGTGTATGTCCATATTTGGTGTTCCTGTCCTCATTCTGTGTGATCATTAGCTCATTAGTCTCCGTCTGTGTTTGATTACTCCGCACCTGTTTCAGTTCTCCTCGTTTGATTCCCCAGTATTCTTAAGCCTTGGTTTTCCCCGTGTCTGATGTCCGATATTAGATGTCTGCTGTTGTATGTCTTCCCTGCCTGTGCGCCATGTACCCTGTTGGATTATTAAAGACTCTATTTGTTAATTCTCTGTGTTTTCCTCGTTCCTGGCCTGCGTGCTTCCGTGTCTCCCCGTGGACTTTTTTTTTTCTTGCCCACTTTAGTATGTTATGAATATGAACAAAAGTGTTTCAGTGAGATATTATTATTATTTGTTTAATTTTTTATGGGCTTCTTTCAAACCCTAGAATTTAAATTTTTTCGGGGCATTAAAATGCTATAACTTAAATAGTAGGTTTGCACCCGCAAACTCAAAATGAAACTTTCTTCACAAAAAAAGTTATCAATAATCAGCTGAACAAAAGTACATGTGGATGAATTCATCCTTTACAAACACTGACTAAATGTCTCTGAGTTCTTCCCAAAAAAACATGCTTCAATGAAGTAATTATGTTTTGCATTGGAGTACTTCCAATGACAACTCATGATCTCTCTGAAATATGTATCTCTGAGGTAACATTGTACTTTAGGTCTCCAACAAAAACTATTAATTGTTAAGCTCTGTAATCGAGTTGCACTGCATATTATTTACTGCATGTAAGTCTAAGGTTTAAGTGAACTAAAAGCTGCACTGTGAAAGCCACAAGACATCACTGCAGATTTCATTCAGTGAGCTTTTTAAGTAAACATCTGATAATTCATTCTTCAGTCTAATGATTAGAAATAAATGTTGAAGGTGTCTTCAGAGTAGAATAACTCCAGCTGGGATGTTCCAATCTATTCTGATGGGTTTGTGGACAGGATGGAAAACAATGCAAATAATCGAATGAAAAAAGAAAATCAAGGTAAATATCACTTGAGCAGAATATTTGTACAGATGCATGGATGCTTTGATGCATATACACTGCCACTCAAAAGTTTGGGGTCAGTAAGTTTTTTAATAATTTTAGAATAAGATGTTTTTGAAAGAAGTCTCTTATGCTCACCATGGCTGCATTTATTTGATCAAAAATACCGTAAAAACAGTAATTTTGTAAAATATTATGAACATTTTTAATAACTATTTTCTATTTTATTATGTTTTAAAATGTATTTTATTTCTGTGATGGAAAAGCTGAATTTCCAGCAGTCATTCAGGCTTCTGTGTCACATGATCCTTCAGAATTCACTCTAGTACGCAGATTTGGTGCTCAAGAAGCATTTATTATTTTATGAATGTTGAAAATAGTTGTGCTGCTTAATATTTTTTGGAAGCCGTGATGCATTTTATTTTCAAAAAACAGCATTTAAAAAAAAAAAATAGATTTTAGATTTTAATAACAATGTTAGTTTTTTGCCTACTTTGATCAATTTAGAGTGTTTTGCTGAATAAAAGTATTAATTTCTTTAAAAAAAAAAAAAAACATTTGAACAATAGTGTATATCCACTACTAAAAAACAAATAAATACAATTTTGACACAAATTTATCTGTTAATCTTAAAGTTCATGTTTGAATGTTGTGAAAGTTAGACCTAAAACAGTAGAAACTGTTGAGTTGACTGCACCTTTATCCCTCAAGCCTTGTTTTAATTTGTGTCAAGATTAAACAACGTCTACCCTGACTACTGTAAGTATGGCTGTGGTATGCCATTGTGCCCCTTTAAGAGTTGAGTAATCTCAATTCAGGCTCACTTTAATTTCCTCCTCTTTCCAGCAGAGCGTATGTTCGCTGTACTCTTTCCATTAGCTCACATTCTTAATCCGCCTGTGTCACTCTGAATCTGAATGAGTGATGGACAGGGAGTTGGAGAGGTAGAGGGACATGCTGTAATGAACAGCTTAATGGACAGAGACAGAGAGGAACCCACAAAACATGTCATTTTAGAAAAAGCTGCAATAACCAACGTATCTGAAAATAACCGCACCTGCCCTGGAAAATAGGTATACTGACAGGGATGTTGTTTTTGTCCTTATCTGTTTATCTCATCTTTGCTGCCTGTCATGCCATCTTTATCCACCTCTCACTGGTTAAATGAGCTCTGAATGGTCTCTCAATGCGCCAGACCTTGCTGTTTTGTTTTCTGTGCACAATGCTTTTGTGTGAATGGTAAATGAAAGAGTGGACACCTGTAATTTATAACCACCCGTTCCCAAGGTCAGTGTTCTCTCTTTCTTACACACACATATCCCTGTAAACCTTATATATCTCATACCTCATATTCTGAGATGATCTCAATGCCATTTTAATAGCTCTAAAAAATGTAAGTATCCGGTTTATAAGTGACTTTTACTAATCTTTTAAACAAGAATTATAAACTAAATGTCAACGTTTTAATATGCTTCAAATGTCCTTCATTAAAAATTGTACATTACTTGTGTTTCATATACACTACCTTTCAGTAGATTTAAAAAAAAAAAAAAAGTTTTTGAAAGAAGTCTCTTATGTAACATTTATTTGATCAAAAATACAGGAAAAACCGTAATATTGTGAAATATTATTGCTATTATTAAATAACTGTTTTAATTTTAATATATTTTAAAATGTAATTTATTCTTGTGATAGCAAAGCTGATAGCAGCCATTACTCTAGTCTTCAGTGTCACATGATGCTATATGATATGTGTATGTATTGGTACTCATTTCTTATCAATGTCGAAAATAGTCATGCTGTTTAAGAGTGTTGTGGAAACCACAACATTTGACATTTTTTTCCCAGTGACTTTTACAATGTTTGGAAGAACAGCAATTAATATATATATATATATATATATACTGCTCAAAAAAATTAAAGGAACACTTTGAAAACACATCAGATCTCAAAAAAATTAAAGGAACACTTTGAAAACACATCAGATTTCAATGGGGAAAAATATCATGCTGGATATCTATACTGATATGGACTGGGTAATGTGTTAGGAATGAAAGGATGCCACATCGTTTGATGGAAATTAAAATTATCAACCTACAGAGGGCTGAATTCAAAGATACCCCGAAAATCAAAGTTAGTCCATAGCCAAAATGGCTAGTCCATTTTGCTGAAATTTCATTGCAGCAACTCAAAATGGTACTCAGTAGTTTGTATGGCCCCCACGTACTTGTATGCATGCATGCCTGACAACATCGGGGCATGCTCCTAATGAGAACAGCGGATGGTGTCCTGGGGTATTTCCTCCCAGATCTGGACCAGGGCATCACTGAGCTCCTGGACAGTCTGAGGGGCAACCTGGTGGCGTCAGATGGAGTGAAACATAATGTCCCAGAGGTGTTCTATTGGATTTATGTCAGGCGAGTGTGGGGGCCATTCAATGGTATCAATTCCTTCATCCTCCAGGAACTGCCTGCATACTCTCGCCACATGAGGCCAGGCATTGTCGTGCACCAGGAGGAACCCAGGACCCACTGCACCAGCGTAGGGTCTGACATTGGGTCCAAGGATTTCATCCCGATTCCTAATGTCAGTCAGGGTGCCATTGTCTAGCCTGTAGAGGTCTGTGCGTCCCTCCATTGATATGCCTCCCCAGACCATCACTGACCCACCACCAAACCGGTCAGGCTGAACGATGTTACAGGCAGCATAACGTTCTCCACGGCTTCTCCAGACCCTTTCCTGTCTGTCACATGTGTTCAGGGTGAACCTGCTCTCATCTGTGAAAAGCACAGGGCACCAGTGGTGGACCTGCCAATTCTGGTGTTCAATGGCAAATGCCAGTCAAGCTCCACGGTGCCGGGCAGGGAGCACAGGGCCCACTAGAGGACATTGGGCCCTCAGGCCACCCTCATGAAGTCTGTTTCTGATTGTTTGGTCAAAGACATTCACACCAGTGGCCTGCTGGAGGTCATTTTGTAGTGCTCTGGTAGTGCTCATCCTGTTCTTCCTTGCACAAAGGAGCAGATACCGGTCCTGCTGATGGGTTAAGGACCTTCTATGGCCCTATCTAGCTCTCCTAGAGTAACTAACTGTTTCCTGGAATCTCTTCCATGCTCTTGCGACTGTGCTGGGAGACACAGCAAACCTTCTGGCTATGACACATATTGATGTGCCATCCTAGAGGAGTTGGACTGACTGTGCAACCTCTGTAGGGTCCAGGTATCGCCTCATGCTACCAGTAGTGACAGTGACCCTAGCCAAATGCAAAACTAGTGAAAAACAGTCAGAAAAGATGAGTAGGGAAAAAAATGTCAGTGGCCTCTACCTGTAAAACCATTCCTGTTTTGGGGGTCGTCTCATTGTTGCCCATCTAGTGCTCCTGTTATTACTTTCATTAACACCAAAGCAGCTGAAACTGATTAACAACCCCCTCTGCTACTTAACTGACCAGATCAATATCCCAGAATTTTAATTGACTTGATGCTATACTCTGATTAAAAAGTGTTCCTTTAATTTTTTTGAGCAGTGTATATTGTAATATTGAACATGTCATTAATTTCACTTTTAAGAGTATTAATTTCTTTAAGTATTTGTGTATTAATTTCTTTCTTTAAATTTCTCCAAATAAAGATAGATAGATATATAGACAGACAGACAGACAGATACATAGATAGATAGATAGATAGATAGATAAACAAATGAACAAATAAATAAATAAATAAATACATTTTACTGACCTCAAACTTTTAAATGATAGTGTAAATCCAATTGATTTTCCTGTTTTGAAAATCACTATATCCTGTAGCAGTACTGTCTGTTAGGTATTTGCTTTGATTTCTTCTATATTTTTCTCCAATGTGTTTTTCAGGGGTGAAAAGATCGTTCACAGACCACCAGTATGAGAACCATTGCAAGCCTAACACCAACTGTAACCATAAATACAATTTTTGGCTTGAATACAACTTTCTATATATGAACAAGACCATTATTCAAGCCTTTAATGAACATTGTTCCCCCCCTACAGGTTATTTTAACCAAGTTTTGTACACAAACACCTGCTCATTAGAAGAAAGGGACCACAATAACCTGCACTTCACACTTAAAAGATTAATGTCTAACAGCTGGGCGTTCAAGCATGCATTGTATCTGCTGTATTACAAGTCCCATGCACACAAACCTGAATAGAAAGACTATTCAGTAAGTCTTCAGTTCTGATAAGAGACAATAGCAGGAAACTCGTCAGCCTGTTAATTTGTAAAGCGGTTAATCAGATGAGAACAGAATGAATGAATAGTAAGCAGTGCAAAACCAACAGTCAGTCAGAATAAGCAGGCGGTGAAAACTCTGGAAAGCCAAGTGCACTGAAAATAGAGCAATCATACAGACTTGCTCTCTCTTCCAGCATCCTCGCGTCTCGGCAGCTGTCCGGAGAGCGATAGCAGAGAAACTCAAAAACATTTGTCAGCCCTGCATTTGCTGCCCAACTAATAAGAACTGTCAACACGGAGTCCACTCATAGCAGTCCACTCACTTTGATGGGCCGAGCAACTGATAAGAGGAATTTCCAGAAAGGGCAAGAGAGTATGTTTGTGTGTGTGTCTGAGTGTTGTGTGTGATAGGACCCAGTGTTAACTTCTGATGAGTCCAAATGTACTCTCATCTTTTGATGCAAACAAAATGGAGGTTTCCCTGTGAAGAGATGAGCATCTCCTCCTTTGAAGGGCTGTGATGGAGTTTCCTCTCAGAGGTCCATATGGACATGAGCACTCTGAGGGTGACACTGAGATATGAGAGGTTATTTGTGCAAGGGCTGGTCTGCTGCGATGACTTTAGTTCCCTGACACACTGACCTGAGACTGGCTTTGTTGTTGAACTGGTTGAACTGGGTGGATTAATAGAGGAAACTTTAATCCTGGAATACAGTGGCTCAAATAGTATTTGTACACTTAAGTCAAACTTATAGTTAAAAAATTTTGATCAGTGTAACTTACTATTATACACCATTAAATTGAGCATGTCTTTCTTGTTACTTACATATAAACTAGTATTTATGTATTTATTTATTACTTTTTATATTATTTATATACTTAATTTATATTTTATATAGTTAATTTATATATTTATTTTTATTTATTTATTTTACTTTAAATAGCAACATTTGTCAAGACAAACTTTTTTATTTGCTTGACAAAGTGCTTGAAAGTTTGATAAAAATGTAAAAATGTGAAGTGTGAAGGTTTACAGGCCTTACAGACAGTGGCATAGATTAGATAGATAGATAGATAGATAGATAGATAGATAGATAGATAGATAGAAAGAATTTGGAATTTGGAACCAAATAAGAAATCAATTTTTTAGTTTGTTTACAAACTTGACCAACCTCCTATAAATTACTATCTTTGAAAATTTTTCTACTTGAAATAAATGACGATTGATTTGACAATTTGTTGTCTAATGCAATGACATTTTAAAGTGTGGCTTAAGTGTCTATTAAATACTTTTACAAATACTTTTTAGTGCCGCTGTCAGTTTGGCCTCCGCGATCTGGTCTCACTGTAAGCACAAATGGCTGTGGTACTTGAGCGACCAATTAGGATCCTGTGTCACGGTGTTGACATGTGAAGGATAGAAAGGTGCGAGTGTGTGAGTGTGTGAGAGGGAGAAGAGAGGGGAGGTTGTTAAGTGGTGACAGCCACTGTCACTGACAATGGAAAGGTCCAAGACACATGGTACAGTGGCACTGATTTTATAGCGGAACATAAGACAGAGGTCAAAGGTCAATGGCTATATGCCAGCATGCATATCACATGTGTCTGTGCATGCTCCAAGTTCATGCATTTAGTGGCTGTGACAAATATTACATTACACCCTTGGAGCTTTGATTTTCTATTTGTGGCTTTCAGTAGATTTCAGTTACACATGCCTGTAACAAATAAAATGAGGATATATTTAGTTATCATTCAGAACATTCCAGTCATCGCTTGGGTGAACTAAATTAAATGATTGAATATGAACAAGCAATCATGCTTTATTAAAGCAATAAAACAGGAAGGCTGTGCAATAGAGTTATTTTACCAGTGGGAACTTTGCCGCAACATGAAATGGATTGCCTAACCCCTCTAAAACCTATTAGAAATATGGGTAACACTTTCTATGAAGCCTGTATTTATAATACATTATAAAGGTATTCTTAAGGCATTATAATGAATGCATAATGCATTATAAATAACTTTATAATATGTTGTATCATCTCATGAATATTCATAAGAACAGTTTTAATGTATTATAATAGTTACTTATTTGTGGTTATAGCTTTTAAGAGTAGGTTGATTTATAACAAACAATGAACACGATCCATCCGCTTAAGTTACAATGGATTATATTTCTCATAGTTATAATGTATTATAAGTCTCATATCTTGCCACGTTACTTATGTCACTTTACTTAAAGCAGACAAAGACCACTTATAAGTAATAATAATAATAATAAAAAAATTCTCCAACAGCCATAAGATCAGATATCAGATGATGAATGTGTAATATGACACATTTGCTTTGAACATTTTTTTTTTTAATATAATATCAGTTTGATAATTTTGATGGCACCCTTTAGCTGTTGATAAGTAACTCTGCAACTACATGTCAACTAGCCGTCATGAAAGTATTAATGGTGTGTCTGCTAAATATACTGAATGCTAACACTTTATTTTGATGGTTCCTCAATAGACAAACTGAGTATAGGGTACTTTGCAAGTATGTGAACGTTCTACCTACCCTACCTAAGTCTACTAATACAATTAGTTTTATACAGTATATATAAACATTGCACTCAAGAGATGTAGTAAGGTTCTGTGCAGATCTTAAATAAACAATGTCAAGCTATGATATAGCTCATTATAAATGAAGTAGATTTAATACGGTGTTCATTGTGTGTTATAAATAATCATGCTCTTAAAAGTTATAACCACAAATACGTAAGTACTATAATGTATTATAATTGTTGTTATGATTATTCGTGAGATTTTATAACACATTATAAGGTTTTTTATAATGCATTATGCATTCATTATAATGCCTTAAGAATACCCTTATAATGTATTATAAATACGGGCTTCATAGAAAGTGTTACCGAAATATGTTGTATTTTTATTATTGCTGTTCATAAGTGTTAATAATAATGTATATATTTTTAGGTTATACATTAGAATTTGGAATCAGAAATATCCATTTTTAAATATCCTTGTAATTAATTTATATTAATAAATTTAATTTATCTATAATTTAATTTATATATATATATTTTTTTATTGCTTTTTATGAGATTTCCCTTTTATATTTTGTGTATTAAGTCTGAAGACGTCATAATTTCTCTCTCTACACACACTCTCAGTCTCTCTTTTCCTTTTCCTCTCCTATTAAGCCAGATGCAAAGTTTCCCTCCCAGTGTCCATTGGTATTCTGGTCACAGGAAGCATAGTTCCAAAGGCAGATTTGAAATGGAAAAGCTCAAATCTATCCTTTGACTGGATTTTTCATCCTCTTTAAGAGAGGCAGGTATGAGGACTCATATTCGTCGGTTGTATTTGAACTACAAAAAAGGGTAAAGTGTAAAAGAAATGTTAAAAACTCAAACGTATTTAGCATCACTGTGGTTGATTTTATCAAGCGGAAAATTGAATGTCGAATGCATCTGAATAATAGAGGAGGGTTTCAGTCAGAACAACATACCTGCTATCCAATTCAAATAATATCATGTATGAATGTGTGCTAGTGTGTGGTTCAGTTTTCTTTCTATTTGAGTGTTGTATTTTATTTTACTGTCCACATCAGAGCAGGTAACACACGTTACAGATATTAAGATATTAAGAGCATCTTTCAGATTGAAATAAGAGAGATTTTCCTTTAAACTGAACCTACTCTACCTGTTAATCTACAGGAACTGTAGAACTATAGAATGATTTCTGAATAATCATTATGCCAAATACTTGGCATTCATGGTACAGCATTCAGAAATGGCAGATGTAGTATGTATTACACACATGTATACCTACAGAACGTGCTTCATCAACAAGAAGCGTATCATCAAAATCAGTAAATGCTAAGTCCAGGAATTCAGATGCAACCAGTGTCTTTGCTGTTTAATCTATTCTTGTCTTTCTCTCAGGTTAACAGAAGCTCCAGACCTTTCTCCTGTCTCTTGTTTTTCTTGTGGCGTGCACAGCGAAACACCCACACACAAACATTTGCTCTGTATCTTTTAATGAGATCGGACTTCATTAGTGTGACCCTCTTCTCCAAAGCTCCTCCGGTCTCATATGCAAACGATCTTATTAGCAGCACTGCTGTGGCTCTGATAGCAGCATGCTGGGTGGGCACGTTACTTGCAATGAGGACTAATGAATTGAGGCCTTTGTGGACACTGAACATCAAGAAATACATCTATGTGTGTAGAGAACACTGTAAAGAGATTTCAAGAGGAACATTTATTCTTTTGGAGAGATTATAATTGTGTAGAAACATATCTCATTTGGGCTCACCCAAAAATGAAATTTTGCAGAAAATGTGCTCACCCTGAGGCCATCAAAGATGTAGATGAGTTTGTTTCTTTATTGGAACAGATATGGAGAAATGTAGCATTACATGACATTCACCAATGGATCCTCTTGAGTCAATGGGTGCCGTCAGAATAAGAGTCCAAACAGCTGATAAAAAAATAATCCATAAGTAATCCACATGACTCCAGTCAATCAATTAACATCTTGTGAAGTGAAAAACTGTTTGTAAGAAACATACATCATTTTTACAAAATGTCCATCCCTTGTTGTTCTCTTACATCACAATCCACCGACATATTTGTTTAGAACTGTGTTCACTTGTAAATGGGACTGGATATATGCCTACTTCTCTCCTGATTCAGACAACAACATTTTCACATGTATTTTAGCCAGAAGCAACAGTTTGAACTTAAAAAAATGTTTTTTTTTTTACAAACATGCAGCTTTGTGCTTCACAAGACGTTAAGTGTTGAACCAGAGTCATGTGAATTACTTGTGGATTATTGTGATGTTGAACTTTCATTCTGACGGCACCCATTCACTACAGTGGATCCATTGGTGAGCAAGTGACATAATGTTTGTAAATTATATAAATTTCTCCAAATCTGTAAGATGAAGAAACAAACTCATTTATATCTTGGATAGCTTAAAGTGAAGACATTTTCAGCAAATTTTCTTTTTTTTTTTGTGAACTATTCCTTTAACGCAGACAGGAACTGAATGCTGTATTAATGGATGATATTTTTTGTGAGGAAAGTGGACTTTACTTTGGCAATTCTTTAACTTGCGGTTCATACAAACAGATTTTCTTCCAAATTTACAACAGACAAACATTATAAATGCAATGTGATGACGTGTACATATGAATGACAGACCTAAACACACACCAAGCGCTACAGTATAACATTACACATTATGATAATCTTAAAACTCTAACCAGGTTTCATATCAATATGAATCTTGGCCCTAAGGCAGTGTGCATGGTTATGTGTCTTTATGGTGTGTATATGTATGTATTTTACTGATTGCTGTGGACAGACATCCAGTGTTAGTTTCCTGTTGTAGCTGGGCTAGGAGCATTTGCCTGCCTTGTGATACTGTGAACCTCAGGCAGGAATATTTCTGAAACAGAAGGGAGATCAGCACACACTCAGGCTGAATTATTGCATTATTGAATTATTAAAACAAACACAGGCTGTTCTCTGTTCTGGTTCTGCATATGAGGACTCCTTGAGTGACACAACCAAGCAAAAATAAGAGTTAGGAAATTAATACTTGATTACAGGAGCCTAAGAAATCTCCAAACAACTTAAAAATTTACTCAAGAACTCCTGACAAAACTATAACCTGGGTTCACTGTTAGGGCTAGGAATTTTGAATGAATATCTTGTAATTAAAACTATAAACTAAAAACTATAAATACTTTTGTGTAATAATATCTTTTAATTATTTTCATTCAGTATTTTTCTTTCTCAACAAATACTGATACACTATATTGCCAAAAGTATTCACTCACCCATCCAAATAATTGAATTCAGGTGTTCCAATCACTTCCATGGCCACAGGTGTATAAAATGAAGCACCTAGGCATGCAAACTGCTTCTACAAACATTTGTGAAAGAATGGGCCGCTCTCAGGAGCTCAGTGAATTCCAGCGTGGAACTGTGATAGGATGCCACCTGTGCAACAAGTCCAGTCGTGAAATTTCTTCGCTACTAAATATTCCACAGTGTCAGTGGTATTATAACAAAGTGGAAGCTATTGGGAATGACAGCAACTCAGCCACGAAGTGGTAGGCCACGTAAAATGACAGAACGGGGTCAGCGGATTCTGAGGCGCATAGTGCGCAGAGGTCGCCAACTTTCTGCAGAGTCAATTGCTACAGACCTCCAAAGTTCATGTGGCCTTCAGATTAGCTCAAGAACAATGGTGAGAGTTCCCATGGAATGGGTTTCATGGCAGGCAACTGCCTTCCCAGCCATCACATCCTGTCTGAGCGTCGGATGCAGTGGTGTAAAGCACGCCACCATTGGACTCTAGAGCAGTGGAGACACGTTCTCTGGAGTGAAGAATCACGCTTCTCCATCTGGCAATCTGATGGACGAGTCTGGGTTTGGCGGTTGCCAGGAGAACGGTACTTGTCTGACTGCATTGTGCCAACTGTGAAGTTTGGTGGAGGGGGGATTATGGTGTGGGGTTGTTTTTCAGGACCTGGGCTTGGCCCCTTAGTTCCAGTGAAAGGAATTCTGAATGCTTCAGCATACCAAGAGATTTTGGACAATTCCATGCTCCCAACTTTGTGGGAACAGTTTGGGGATGGCCCCTTCCTGTTCCAACATGACTGTGCACCAGTGCACAAAGCAAGGTCCATAAAGACATAGATGAGCGAGTTTGGAAAGGAAAAGGAAAGGAAGTGACGTGTGGCCAAGTATGGTGACCCATACTCAGAATTTGTGCTCTGCATTTAACCCATCCAAGTGCACACAAACACACTGTGAACACACACCCGGAGCAGTGGGCAGCCAATGCTGTGGCGCCCAGGGGATTCAGTGCCTTGCTCAAGGGTCTCACCTCAGTCATGGTATTGAGGGTGGAGAGAGCGCTGGACATTCACTCCCCCCGCCTACAATCCCTGCCGGACCTGAGACTCAAACCCACGACCTTTGGGTTACAAGTCCGACTCTCTATCCATTAGGCCACGACTGCCCCATTGGTGTAGAAGAAGGTGTGGAGTCCTGACCTCAACCCAATAGAACACCTTTAGGATGAATTAGAGCGAAGACTGCGAGCCAGGCCTTCTCGTTCAACATCAGTGTCTGACCTCACAAATGCGCTTCTGGAAGAATGGTCAAAAATTCCCATAAACACACTCCTAAACCTTGTGGAAAGCCTTCACAGAAGAGTTGAAGCTGTTATAGCTGCAAAGAGTGGGCCGACGTCATATTAAACCCTATGGATTAAGAATGGGATGTCACTTAAGTTCATATGCGTCTAAAAGCAGATGAGCGAATACTTTTGGTAATATAGTGTATATGTGATTTTGTGATTAATTTGATGAATTCATTGGCAAACAATTAAATTAATTCAACGAAAAATTGAAATTGATTTGACAGACCTAAATTTTAATGCATTATATATTTGTAACTGCTTTATATTATACCAATGGCAATGTGCAAAAGTTTTCAAAAAGCTTTACCTTCATAAATTCTTTACTTTTTAAGTTCCCACAGATGGCGACTAACGTAATTAAACATCCTTGCATGAACCTAATCGTGTTTCCTTTATCAGGGCTCATTTCTTAATTTTAGATTAATACAAGCTTTTCACAAGGCCTTGATTTAAATCTTGACAAGACTTGTGTAAATTGTGAAGAGAAGTTCTCTCAAACCAATATAGATGTGCTTTCATATGAGGTAGCGCTTTTGAAACAGACATGAAAAGTTAAATCTGACATCCTCCATCTTTCCGCTTTTCATTTTTCTGCCCATTCACTGCAAATCCACTAGCTTGTGGTATTCAGAAGACGGTGAAATGGGTGGCTGGTCGAGCGGTGAGCGGCAGTCGCCGTCCAGCGCTTTATGCTTGAGCGGGGATTCCATCAAAGAGCAGCGAGGAAGAGAGCGAGCAGAAAACGCAGAGACCTTTGACTGAGTATTCAACTCATCTCTGACTTATCCACACAGAGAGACATTCTCATAGCAAAAATATAACATGCCCTGGCTCTGCTCACACTGCTGCAAATGTGACGGCATCAAATATTCATATTTCTTTGTGTGCTGAGCGAATGAAGGACCTAGATGAGAGTGAGCAAGAAAAAGACAGAAACTTCCAAAGAGCAGCTTCCAAAAGCTTGTTGAGAACGACCAGCGAGCTAATCGAAAGGCCTTGCGTTACTGGAAAAAACTCGAAATGAGTGCAAAAAACTTTGTTGAGTTGCTGTTAGTCACAGGTGAACAACACTACAACATGCCACCTTCCTGGTGCATGATGGGATATGAGTAAAAAATGCCTGACAGAAGGTGAACGCAGAGGGGATTGATGTTCAATGCGCTTCCTACCACCAAGTACAGTGTTTGACTTAAACATTCATTTGCTCCAACAAAGACAAAGCAAGGCTACTTAGAAGGACATGCCATTGACAGTGATTGGCATCTAACACAAGTACCCAAATGATTGAAAATAAGAGACCTGAAGGAGGAGCTTTGGTTGTGAACCATGTCCCTGAATGATGGATGACAACATTTAGGAAGGAAGAATGCACACTCTAAATGCTAAAGCAGTTTTTCGGGAATTCAAATAATGTAGTAAATCAAGCAGACTTTGTGTAACCATTAAAATCTGACAGTATAATTTGTATGCTTTTAAAGTTACAAATGGAATAATTTTGTATCAGATTAATGTGATTCCAATAATTTTGTTTACTGAGGGTGTGATACATTTCCCATCCCAAAGTGCCAGAATATATTTCATTTTCATTTGCTTACGACTACCCGGCCTTGTTCCAAATATGCATTTGTGTTTATTTAAAGGAATAACATAACACATTTATATAAGTCAGTGTTGACTAATGTTACCTGGCCACACTTTAAAAAATCGCTCAAGAGGGTATAAATTACTCTGGCACAAGAATGTATGTGTGTGTGTGTGTGTGAATTTCTCCATTTGCAGAGAGGGAGTGCAGTTTAAGCAGGTATAGAGAGGTGGCTACATTGGCTAAATCCCTCCTCCTTCATCATGATTGGCCATTGTTGCCTTTTGACCATTCTACTGTATCCATTAGGGAACCAATTTTTTTTTGCTTAAAGGAACACCTGTTTGTTTATTTATTAAAAAAAAAAAAACTTGTTCTCAACTAGCAAAAGTTTATTATTTTCTATTTAAGTTTCAATAGCAGAAGAGGTTTGCCAAGAATCAACACAACACTAAATGTTGATTTTGCAAATGATAAAATTTTGATGAGTATTACAACTTTCTGTAGCCTATTTAAAATATTTTTACATGAATAATCTCAATAACATGATATAATGTCTTGCTTAGTCTTTAACAATTTATATTTAAAATGTCTACAAATAGTCTAAAATATGTCCAAATAAAGAACAAAGTATGTGTATGTGTGTAAAGTTGATGTAGGATTTACTGTGAAACAATTTTCACTCAGAAATTGCTAGTAAATTTGACAAATATATACAAATGACATAATGAAACTAATGTGAACTCACTGAAATCCAAAAATGTAAAAATTGTTTTTGCTGTGTATATATAAGTACTCTATAGATAAGTACAGTACATAGAGTCAAACCTCTTCACCTCTTTTTTTGACCATGTCAGAATTACTGGAAATGTACAGGAAAAAGGGATTACAGGGAAAGAGAGAAACAGCGCTCAAATATCAGCTTTGAACTTGATATATATTCAATGAGTTAATTTAATATATTAGGAATGAATTTGGCGTGTTGTTTGTCCTGCAGGAACTGAAGCTCAAACCTCTGGTGAGAACAGGGGGAGTAGTAGAGGATGTGTAATGGAAACACTGAAAGAGTGATGTAAGTCGCTGTGTATGTACATTATCAGTGTGAATGTCTGGATTATACAAACATCATCCTCCCAAAATCTCATCAATAATCCTGATAACAAGAGGGACCACTTTGGGAAAAATTCATAAGTGTTCTGAGACATTTATGCACGTGTGTGTAAAGAGATTTGGGAAATGGTATCACAATTGCAAGACAGGCCAATTACAGCTGATGTTTGAAGAGTTCACCAATACCACACACTGATTCGGACAGACAGACAGACACATGCTTTCTAGGTGCTGAGGTTTGAACCTACCAGCGCCACTTCTGCTGTCATAAGCGATTTAGATTCCACTGCTGCCAAACCGAACGTCTGCGCATGAGCATCTGCCAAGAATTTGACACTCACCAATTCATTTCACTTTAAGTGCTGTGTGTCCTGATATTACCCCTAATGATAAATAGCACCCCGTTCAGCCAAAAGACGAGAAAGATCACGTTGCAAACCGATCATTTCATTTCCTCTGTCAGCAATGCAACGGTCATTTCCACGAACACTCACCCAAGATTACTCTAAAAACCACAAGCAGATAAATCCAACCTCTGGCAAAGGGAAGATATTTGTGCCTGACGGTTAGGGATCAAGAGTGGTAAGAAAGTAACTGATTTAAACATCTCTGAGCAACTTCACAGTTGTTTGTTAAGGTTTCAGCACATTGTCGCTCCCTGGGGACAAAACAGACAATGTAGTTCCATTTAGCAAGATAAAAAGGTCAGAATTAATCTTTTGTTTGACATCTGCCTAAGACGCACTGCATAAACAGTTAGAATGTGTGTGTGTGTGTGTGTGTGTGTGTGAGTGTGTACATAATGGGTGCGGGAGTGACTCAGCCATCTCTAGATGGAGGCCATGCCTGCTCTCTTGGACATGTGGTTCCATGGCAACAGATAAATCATAACAATTATGAGCATCATCGTGGGCTTGAGTGATGGATAGATGATGAAGAGCACTCAGTGAGAGATGAACAGTGTTTTTATGCAAGGTCAGAGCGCAGACCAGAAGAAGACCAGCCAGAAGCAAATGTTCATACAGTTTACTCATAATAAGCTATAGTTAGAGATGTACTTCAGGCGAAATGCAATCAAAACAAATACAGACAAAACAGATATTGCAATGTTCAAATGTGTTATTAAATAGAAATCTAAAATGGATTTAACTAATATACTTTACAATGTAATTTATGTGATTGCAAAGTTTAATTTTCAGCGGCCATTACTCCAGTCTTCAGTGTCACCTGATCCTTAAAAAAATCATTCTTATATGCTGATATTGACATATCATTCTAACATGTGCTCAATAATTTCTTATTATTATTGATTATTGATCTTACTAACCATAATTTTTGTGACATATATAATAATTACAGTGAGTACAATAATTAGAATGTATCATCCCAGACATTTAATAATTTAAATAGCTTGATATTTAAGAAAAAGAGAATGTTTTTAAGAGTAAATGGGTTTGGAAGTTACTATTTTCATCACACTGCCTACACAAAGTATAGAGATAAACTAAAAAGAAATGTAAGTGCCCTAATGCCCTGGCTTGACAAATAATCCTGGAGTGTTTTCCCTGCAGAGACCCGAGAGAGAAAGAGAGAGAGATGCTTACACAAGAGCAAAAGGTAATTTCAAAAGTATACAGCTTTTCAACTGCAATGAGAATCAGTGCTGAAAAGTAAAGAGATATTGGAAAGACAAACATGCTGGAAGTGTAGAGAAGGAATGCTGGGACATGTCCCTCAGTCTGGAACCATGTGATAGAGGTAGTGTTGCTTTCGTCAACGAAAATTATGACTAAATATCGTCGTCAACGAACCTTTATCACGTGACGAAAACGAGACGAGACGAAACGTAAAGTATGAATGTGTGACTAAAACTAATAAAAACTAAAATGACAGCTTCACACAAAGACTAGACTAAAACTAAAATTAAAACAGGCCGCCAAAAACAACACTAGATAGAGGTCGGCCTGCTATTAATATTTTAGATCATACTACAGATAATTAAAATTGCATAGGGGTACCAGGGCTGGTTGTCACACTTTTGACTCCAGTGAACATTTCTCAGCTTTATGTCTGAAAGTCAATTTCTGTAAAGGCATAAAAAGAGCAATTTAACATTTCACTGTTATTTCTAGAAACACATGGGAAATAGTAGAGTACATCATCACACTATATGGGCTAAGCTGTCACAGGGGGAACCTGCCATTAAACAGCCTATTATAAACTTTTCAGAATTTATTCATAAAACTTAAAGAACATTCAGGTAGCATGTTGCTACCTGATTTCATGACAAAAACATACCTGTGGGAACTTTTTCGCAAGACACAAAATATGTACCAATAACATATCACTGCAGTTTCCAACAGAAATGAACACTAGAGGTGGTAAAACAGCAAGAACTTGTAATTGTGTTCGTACACAGTTATGATTACAGAGCTATATGTTTCACTTTCCGGATGTAACAAGCTTGCTCGGTAGCTCAGCCAGCACGTAATTTGACTTAGGATGTGGAGTTATTGGGTACGAATCCTGTGAAAAACATGACTCACGATGAAAGAGCTGAAAGATGAGAGATCGAAAAACAAGCTAAAACAGCATGCTTGTGATTGTGTTTTTACATCACACTAGTGATGGGTCGTTCTTGAACGATTCGTTCATTTTGAACGAATCTTTAATGTGACTCGGGAAGAACGAGTCATCTCGGGGAGTGATTCGTTCAGTTGCGCATGCGCAACATCCTATAGGTTCTGCACTGAATTAGTTCACCTGTTTTGAGTCTTCGGGTTTGAGTCGTTCGTTCATGACGTGACAGCCTCATAAGCTAAACCTATGCAGTCAGAGCCGGAAAGAGAATTGATTAGTTCGTCTATCGAGTCTTCGGGTTCGAGTCGTTCGTTCATCACGTGACAGCCTCATAAGCTAAACCTATGCAGTCAGAGCCGGAAAGAGAATTGATTAGTTCATCTATCGAGTCTTCGGGTTCGAGTCGTTCATCACGTGATGTGCCTTACAAGCCAAACCTATGCAGTCAGAGCCGGAAAGAGAATTGATTAGTTCGTCTTATCGAGAAGTCTTCGGTTCGGAAATGCTCGTTCATCACGTGACAGCCTCATAAGCTAAACCTATGCAGTCAGAGCCGGAAAGAGAATTGATTAGTTCATCTATCGAGTCTTCGGGTTATTCAAGTCGTTCGTTCATCACGTTACAGCCCCATACGCGTAACCTATGCAGTCAGAGCCGGAAAGAGAATTGATTAGTTCATCTATCGAGTCTTCGGGTTTGAGTCGTTCATCACGTGACAGCCTCATAAGCTAAACCAATGCAGTCTGAGGGGAAAAGACTTAATAATAATAATAATAATAATAATAATAACCAACTCTTTAGTTTATTACCTTTGTTACCACATTCAGTGTTATGAACCATCATGACAGAAATTCACACATTTATAAACCGTAAGAAATAAAAAGCTACAGTTTGAGACCAGAAACGCATCACATAACTGTAAGAGTAAATAATAATAATAATAATAATAACTATGCACCCTTTTGTAAGGAATTCAAATTAACTAATTTCTCTATCCAATGCTGTCACGTCACGTGACAAAAGAACGAACAACTCAAACCCGAAGACTCGAGATGAACTAATCAATTCTCTTTCCGGCTCAGACTGCATAGGTTTAGTTTATGAGGCTGTCATGTGATGAACGAACGACTCAAACCCGAAGACTTGTCAGATAAGAGGTGAGGTGAGCTAATCATAGACTAAAGACCCAGGTAAACAACAAATTATTTTGTTTTCTGTTTCTTATACCATAGTTTTGTATTGTTTGTAGTGTGATCAACGTTTGCATAAGTAGTAGATGTGTTAGGGAAGTAGCACGTAACATTTTAATTATATTTTGCTAAAATGAACGAAATGACTCAAAAAAAGATTCGTTCATTTTGCTGAACGAGACTCAAAGGTCCGAGTCAGTAAAATGATCCGAACTTCCCATCACTACATCACACTTACTTTTGTTCATACTATCAGGTTTAGGTGTAGTGGAGATGGTACGTTACTTTAAAATGTCATGGAGCATTACAGTTATAGCGCCACTCACATACAAAACCAATGTCACATAAAACGTACCATATGTATGTTCATGTGTTCTGGGGAAAAAAACAAGCACTCTTTTAGTGCCACCCAGTGGACATTTCACATCGACTATGTCACGAAACATACATGGCGGTACATATTTTGCGTCTTGCGAAAAAGTTCCCACGGATACGTTTTCGTCATGAGATCAGGTTGGTCATTCATATGACTGGAAATGTGGAGTAAATATCCTGTGAATGAAAGTGAATAGAAATACATGGTAGCTGGATTGGACACTTACTCCCTTTAAAAATTGTGTCACCCTGCTGTTATGAAAGACCGACAACTACTTAACAGAGAGAGAGAGAAAGAGAAAAGATGCTTCATCTCCTTTTTGACTTGTTGTCATTTCTGGCAATTCACAAGAGCGGTTTGCTCTTGTTTTTGTATGTGTTTAAGCCCTTTTGTGGGGATAATTCATTTCGCACACAGTTAATGTTTATCATTACAAAATATGCATAAAGAAATTATTATTTAATCATTATAAAATTCTTAATAGTATCATACTGATAAAAAGGGGTCCCCTAATAATTCCTCTGTAACATACCAGTTTGTAATGGATGGAAAAAGACATCTGCAATATTGAGTCATATTAATCAAGCTATGTTCTATGCCCTGCCTTTGGCTTTTAAAGCAAATGATGCAAAGATAATTATGATTAAAATAAATGAGATGGTGAAAAACACTCAAGAAACGATGCATGTGCTCTTGCAATAGCTAAGGTTGCTAGCAGAAAATGTATAACATATAGTAGGAAATATATTTATCTTCACTAACTTCAGCTTAATAAACAGTCCTGAGGCCACAACAGCTGCTGAGCAAGTAAAAAATGTTGGTGATGGTTTCCATAGACACCAAACAGATGTTCGACGGCAGGCATCTCGGCAGTGGCCGTCAACATGTGTCCTCTCAACGCTCTGTCGCCTCTCAGCTCTTATGCACCGCGAAGAAACCTGCTGATAAAGATCAATGCAATGTCACAGCCACTGGATTTGACAAATGCTTTCTGACCTCTATGGTGGGGTTTGAGAAAGGATGAAACGATTTATCAGATTTCCTCATAAATCAACTTTTCAAATATGATAACAACAATAATTAGCTTCAGTACAACAGGAATCTTGCTCGTTTGATACTATAACCAAACCCCCAAAACCCTGCTAGAACACACCAATGCAGTTTAAGTTGCTGTATTCTGGAAGAATATCAACAAAACAATGACAGGGCTGGGATTTCTCGCTCAAACTTCTGTTCTGCTTCAAGTGTTTGTGTGCCACAATCACATAAAAATGTTCCTGAGACAGTTTTATGCTGCACGCATCCCATATGCAGCTGGTCCCTCGGCCTCTGAGACAAAGCCAGAATCACGGCCATCGAGTCGTAACTAACGGATACAAGTGTGTGTTAATTAATTCGACAGCCTTTGTGGATTGGGCTGGTTTGTCAGAATCTGCTTTTGCATTCTCTCTCTCTCGTTTTTCTAATTTCTCTGTTTTTGTGAAATGAAATGAGACGGCACTCAGGCGATCCAGACAGATGCTGCCGGGGGTGACTAGCATGCTAATGCTAATGTTATTTTGGAAAAGATGTTGTTTTCTTCCCTTGTATGTTACAGCGTAGTACTTTTTAAAATATGTTATATGTTGTCAGTATCAAGTTGTCAGTATCAAATATCAAGAAAAATCACGTCAAGGCTGACTGAAACCTGTTTTAGAAGCTTAGCAACTCGGTTGTCAGAGTTATTATGGGTATTTTTTGTAGCTTACTCAAAGGGCCTTAACATGCTCTCGATGCTTTTCATTTTTACTTTCAATCAAGTTCCTTATGCCCCTCTAGTCACACACATACTTAATCATGGGGCTATGGCATTTTAATGAGGCATTCCGTGAAGATGTGTTAACAAGCAAACTCAATTACCACGAGGTTTCGATGAGAGAGTAGAGGAAACAGATGCAGTGTTGAAATTTTCAAATGAAAGATGGGAAAAGAGAGAGAGAGAATGTTAGTATTTTCATAATGTAGTCAAGGATTGAGGCAAAAGCAAAATATCACAAAATTAAAAAATCTAAATCATGGCAGAGGAGTGTTAAATGTGTACAGATGTAACTATGTGAAGATGCGAAGACGCTGTAGTGACACCTGACATCTCTGCATATTCTTTAGTTGGAGTCACCCAGAGTGTTTGGATAGAGTTTCGATTACACATACATGTAAGGTTTACTGGAAATTTTCCATCATTTAGTGCATTTCAGATCATTTCAAAATACTTTCCATCATTTTGACGGATAAAATATATGGTCTATTGTGTTTCTCTCCTTTAGAAAAAATTCCCACAGTGAAGGATGAAAATATGGATAAGAAGTGAAGAATAGATGAGACAATAAAGTTTTAAAGCCCCCCGGTGAAAAGCAAACCAGGAGAGAAACAAAAGTGAGGCTTTGGGAAGACAAACAAGAGATTTCAAGCATAGTCCAGTGAAATAATTCATGGGATATAGTTCATTGAATTGGGTCACAATTTCACAGGGTATTCGAATTTTAAACTTGGTAAAACAGAGTTGCCACAGAAGTTGAAAGCTCATACATTTAATATATAATTTATTGAAAAAAGTAAGAAAAAAATGACATTAAAACAGGATATTATTTAATAAAATTTACTTTAGCTTCAAATGTATGTATGTGTGTATGTGTGTGTGTATAAACACACACATGCATACATATACCCACCAAGTTCTAGTTTAACACAAAGCGTTATTCATACTGTGCGTATTACAGTTACTTAATCTCTTTTAAACAATGTGTGTTTACTTGACATGACAGTAAATAACTCACTTAAAAAATAGGTACAGGCATACCAGAAAGTGCAAGACAGATTGTCTCTCTTTACATAATATGCCAGTATCAGTGTTTATAAATGAAACAGTGTTTACATCCCTGTTAGAAGAACAATACTCAGCTCAAATTAGGAACAGATGGCAACAGATGGATGAGCAACACAGAGAGAGGAAAAGAGAGTATATGTTCATCTCCAAGAGAGATGGATCAATAGAGGGCATGGTGGCCATTACCAATGTTGGTCTGGATGACTAGAGGGGTGAAGTGGCCCTTTTGCTGTGTGCAGCTGCTCTCAAACAATGAAGCCTGACTGACTGGGCTGCTCTGGCTTTCAGAGGGTCTGTAATGACCCTCTACAATGACTACAGGTGGAAACAGCAATAGCAGTAAGGCAACATTAAAAAAGCTGAATCACCATGCTAACTTAGGCCCATGGCACATTGACACAGGCAACTGCTGAGAGGAGGTGGAAGGATGTTGCAGGCCAGAGAGCACTCGAAAATCTGACTTCATTTTGACTGCAATTAAGTGGGATGTAGTCAGAGAATAATTACCGCCATACAAATCTACTGCTAAGTGATGGGTTGGAAACTGTAATGCTGGGTTTCTGAAGTGATATGAAAGTCTTTCAATAGAAATTAAAAAAAGAAAGAAGCTTGAAGACACCGGGCACTCTTTGGTGGATAATAATAATAATAATAATAATAATAATAATAAACCCTGAAAAATTTTATATAAATAAATTATATTTATTTATTTATTTATTTATTTAACTTTTTATTGTCACTTGAGAATAAAGTAATCGCTTTGGGTTTAAAATAAATTTCTATTTAAATATGGCATATACAGGTATGGTAGTGAGTGAACATTGCAGACTTATTTCTAACTTGTTCTGAGGAAAGTTCTGCACTGCGGTTAACATCCCATTACCTGGACACTACAGCTGATCTCATGTTGCCATAGCATCAACACGATTTTTAGACTGCTCTTTCAAAGCTCCACCGGTTTTATAATGACTGTAGAACAGTATTATGTCTGCAAGGATTAGTCTACTTAATTGACTAAAATTTATTAGCAGTTGAGTAATCATTTACCTGTAAATATTTCCTGTGCTGTGTCTTAGTTCTTATTATCATATGAGCCTCTGTGTGAGATCTATTCTATTATAATTGCAGTTGATGGCAGAAATGATGTGTACAAACTTAAGACCAAAAGCACAAACCGTCTTTTGGCATTAAAATAGTACTGTCAGGATTTACTAAAGACACGCAGTGAAGAATTAGCGCTGAAAAGGCATGGACACAGTTATTTTTGCGCCTGACCTTATTGAATATGCATTTGTAGGAGTTTCGCAAAATTTATGGGAGGAGAGTATTAAAATGAATCACGCATCACTATTTATTAACATTTGCCCTCGTCAAATTACTGGTATGCGCACCATTATTTAACGCCAAAATTTTCTCCTCCCATCGGCGCTTTTATGGAATGGCGCTTTAATGCTAATTTGCCCTGTTTAGTAAATCTGACCCTTAGTATTTACTAATTTGTGAGAACTACTGAATATCAGCAACAACTTATGCAGTTTACGAGAAGTTATTAGAGTAACAAGGAGGTTCAGGATGATATACTGATTTTATTCTTTAAAGTACTGAATCAACAAGAAATTAGTATTGAGTAACATTGTGTCACATTTTAGATACAATAATCCCACTTATTTTGTCTTTTTTTTCTCCAACAATGAAAATATAGTTCCAATAATTGCACACCAGAGCTGTTACAGTAACAGTGCTTTTAAACAAATCAGTTGAGTAAATGATTCAATGACTTAAAAAAACCTGTCTTAACTATATAACCAGCAGAAAGAGAATATATGCTTGCATCTCAAAAATTCAGAAATAAATAGGTTATTTTGCATTTGTGATTACATAATTTTGCGTTTGTGATCTGTGTGAAAACGTTTGGCAGTTTGATCAAATAATAAGACACCTACATATACCTATATAACCTATATATAGCTAAAACTACATGGTTGACAGCACCTCATTTGTATCCAGTTCACTTGTCAAAAGTCAAGCATGTTATATTGTACACGTCACATATCGCCCACAGTACTGCACACTACTCCTTTAAAATTGCTGGAGGTATGTCATTCCAAACATGCTCCTATGTGTGTATGTTTGACTATTTGTATTTCCACTCCAGTGGTGTTTGCTGTAGTTATCGGATGGGTCTTTGCTGTGGCGTGTTGTCCAGGTTATACAAGTATACACAGAGAGGAAAGCAAGATATGAAACATGACAAGAATCTATTTATTCTTGGCAGTAGTTTCACTGGTGCTCTCCAAAAAAGTGCACTTATGTTAGCACATAAGACACGACAGACGTGTAAGGCACAAGATTAAAAGACAGTCAAGCCGGCTTGAAAAGATGAGTAAACCACAAACACATAACAGCCTGAGGATAGACGCTGTACAAAGATTCATTCAAGGTCACATTCACACAAACACACTTGTTCACCTCAGGTCATTCAGTGAGGTGTCAGAGGAGTTACATCAGTCAGAAGTAATGACATTTCTCTCTCCCTCATGCACACACTTCACAACCACAAGATTACTTTGGCGAGACCCCACTTCTCCGTCCATTTTAGAAGGACAGTGCTGTTGACAAGGTCACTTCCTTCCTCCTATAGCCTTGCAAAGAAAGGAAGTGAGAATAAAGGAGGAAAATAAGACACCCGTGTCCAGTCTCTAATCCTAGACCAGAGAGCAAATATCATAACATGCTCTTTGTAGCTAATATGCTGAAAAACAGACTTTAAATATATAATATTTAAATATTTTTTTGTAATAAAAAAATGCTATTACAAATTTCTAATAATGTACATTCAGGAGTGGCACATCTATCCTCTGATTTTTAAAGTCAAACCAACAAATATAGCATTGTAGCTTTCATAAACGTCCGGCTTATTTAATTATTGAATAACTTTAAAATACACTCTTAAAAATAAAGGTGCTTCAAAAGGTTCTTCAAGGAAAGGAGGTGACTTGTGGCCAAGTATGGTCACCCATACTCAGAATTTGTGCTCTGCATTTAACCCATCCAAGTGCACACACACAGCAGTGAGTAGTGAACACACATGCACACACACACCGTGAACACACACCCGGAGCAGCTAACCATTAGGCCACGACTGCCCCACGATGCCACAGAAGAACCATTTTTGGTTCCACAAAGAACCCTTCAGTCAAAGGTTCTTTAAAGAACCATCTCTTTCTTACCTTTTTATAATCTGAAGAACCTTATTCGGCACAAATAACCTTTTGTAAAATGGAAAGGTTCTTCAGATTTTAAAGGTTCTTTATGGAACCATTTAGACAAAAAGGTTCTATGGCATCGTGAAGCACCTTTAATTTTAAGAGTGTATTTGATGGCATAAATCTTGCAAATAGTCAAACTCTAGTTCTAAATCATAATGAACCAACTGTTGTTTACTGAAAGTAAATTTGTTTAGACATTCATATATTTTGGATTTAATTATTACGGAATTGATTGAAACATTATTACGGAATTGGCTGAAACAGGCATAACTTTAATTTTTCTCTTTAGAAAAAGTGTAATTTGGGCTTACTGCTGGACAAACTATGAGTATAATTGTTATTTTCCAGCTCAGGAAAGAAATTGTTTCATAAAATAGGATCTATTAAAGCAGCACCTCCTTTGTATTTCAGTGTCATTTTGATTCCTTTAGAGAAAAAGTAAAGAAACAGTAATTGCTTTGAAACATACAAAATTGTGGTTTGTTATTCTAACTCTTAACAGCAAAGGGCAAATGAGACTGCAATTTTTTAGACGCAGAAGTAAATTATTTCTGATGAAATAAATCTTTTCATTAAATAATAAATTCAACAATGTTCAACGGGAGTTGATCGTTATTAGTTTTTCATGTAGCCAAGTGTTAAGTTTTATGTGTGGCACGTTAAACATCACACATCTACACTGTTTTTTCATGTCTGTACATGTGATGATTCCCTCTACTTCTTTGATAATTTCAGAACATCAATACTTTGTTATAGCCGATACAAGATGTCTTGTGTCAAGATCGATGGTCATACAGTTCTCCGAGTGCTGGAATGCACCTGATGCTTTAATAAATTGCAAACAAAATGACATGTGATGAAAGACACAAATGTTCAAATGCACAACAGTTACATTTATTCAATAACTGAAATTAAAACAATCCTTATACTAATTAATATAGTCCATTAGCTTGTTAATGGCTGTCAAGCAACCAGGTGTGTTTACAGGTGTGTTTAATTGCATTTTACAAGAGCTTTTTTAAAGCAATACAGTATAGTTTTTAAAAATGAAAGCGTTTTGGTGTGATTATATTGGCTATTTTACAGTATTCTGTATTCTGTGATATAAATAGCAACATAACTCATTTACAAATAACTAGAGAGAAGTGAGGAGAGGTTCTTGTAGAGGTCAACGCATTTAGCTACTAAAACTTACTTTGCAGACGTCTGTAGAATAAGGTCAACATATCACAAGAAATTATAGAAATGAGGTTATTACTCCCTCAGAGCAAAGACTCAGTCCAAAACATTAGTTAGAAAGCCTTCAGCATTGTTCAGGTTTACAGCATTAATTCATCATAATAAATTGGTCTCCTAAAAGTTCTCTCAAAATGACCTAACTGTTGAAAACAGTCACACTGTTATTAAAGTACAGAGCGCTGTGAAAGCACATGTGGTGTGAAAGGTCACTTCATTATAATATTAATGTAGAGGGGGAGCAGACTGAAGATTTGATCAAATATCATTAGCACTTACATTCGTAATAGCACATTGTGATTGGAGTTTCTGATGTCAAGTAATTTCTTTGTCATATAAAAATGAACACATATTCTGAGATATATTTTCTTAAAAAGCGCATTTAAAGGTTGCTTAAACAAGACTGTAGGTGGTTAATGATGTTTTTGTTCTGGAACAACTATTTAGTGAATACTATGGAAGCTTGCTTCCACCACAGGATTTTAAAAAAAAAAAAAAGGTAATTGCGACTTTTTTCTCACAAATCAAAAATTCAGAATTGCGCAATATAAGCGTGAAATTGTGAGATTACTTTGTTTCATTTTTTATTTTTTTATTTTTTTATTCTATGGCGGAAACAGGCTTCCATAGACTTCACTCCATAATGTCAGTAAAAAACAGGTCAGATGAACTTCTTTTGCTTTGAGTGTGTGCATTTGGTAAATGAGAAAAGGAATAGATAACATTTATTAAGTGAGTGAGATCTTCTGGTGTTTAATTCTGACATATTCCTTTGTCCTTGTTTTAATCCTGAAATTAAAGTTCTTACTGAAGGAATGTAGCACAGATCAAGCATGAGGACATTTGTATTCATGTGAGTGATATGAGAACAAGCAAAAGTTAATGAATTCATAGTCTACCATTTAGCTCAATATTGATTAACTCCTCCAGCACTGCAGGTTTAATTTTTAGTAAGAATCTATTGTGTGTTTTAGGTGAGTGTGTTTGTGTGCACGTAAGTGAATTCCTGCGTATAGCAATACACCTTGATGAAATTGCTTAATGATTTTCTTTTATCTTGAGTTTGGCCATAACAGCCGGCATCGGCTGCTTCATTTCTACAGAAAGCAAGCCCATCATTAGAAACTACAATTATATGCAATTACCTTCCCCTTTAGAGGACATGAAGGAACAAAGTACTTCATGTTCCTTTCTGTGTGTGGAGTGTATGTACGTGCATATGCTCTCAGCATGGGGGCAATTATTTGAAAACTCTGATGCTTGAACCTTTAAAAGCTCTGACTATTCTAAGCACTTTCTTTTATAAGGAAAACAAATTCTTAAGGGAACACAGAATCTGCACGCTTTCAAACAGTCAAAATGAATATTTGCTACCAGTGTGACTAATATTCAGATGTAGATGTACTCTGTTTGCTTTCTTTGTGAGAAGCAATTAACCGAGTGAGGCAAACACATGAATCTGCTACATGAACTGAATCAATTTAGTGCTCAGTAAATGTAAGATGTGTTTCTGTGTCAAGAGTTCCAAACTTAAACAGAGAGTCTGGAAAGGATCAACAAAAGTATTAAAGACAGCAAATCAGTCACACAAACCGAGCCCTTGTACTTCAAATGCATTATATACATTACAGTAATTGTGGTATAAGGTAAGGTAATTATAAATAATACATAATTGTAAGGTAACACTAAAAGGAAGCAAAGCTTTTACTTTTTACAATATAAGCTTTATAAAAGAAAGTTGGAGGCCTCTACAATTACCACCACTTTTCACCAATAGTGACAGATATGCCAAATTTATTTATTCACTATTCACTCATAGTTTAGTCATTTCATAAATTTTCATAGCTTTTTATATTTATAATGTACACCGTGAGAAAAAATTCCGTAAAAAATGGAAAAAGTACTGGCAGCTCATGTACCGTAATTAAAAAACAAATACTGTTAATTGACAGTCTGTCCACAGTAAAAAAACCCCAAAAAAAACAGGACTTTTTCTGTTTTAATGGTGCATCTATATATATGGAAAAAAAACAAATATAGCAAATAAATCCAGCACAATATACGAATTGAACATGGTTTATTTTTACTTATTTTTACATGTAAACATTCTTTAAAGTGCATTCAATGGCTTTTGTTTGCCTTAAATTGGTTAGGACAAAACGATTTCATCAATCAATTACTCAATCAAATCAATTGATTTAACAATGTGTCAAACACTGAAAAACGTCTGTATTGTGGAAAACAGTTTAGCTTTAAACAGTAACAGACAGAAAAAGAAAAAAAACATAAGCACTCGTACAATACTGGTGTTGCACCAAACAGTGGTCAGAATTTAAACTTCACAAACTGTGAAACAGTCAAGATTCAAAACA
>JAFVLL020022806.1:42500-65659 GCA_021397915.2 Tor tambroides | reverse complement strand
CTGGAGGAATCATTCACAGTCTTTTTCACAGTTCTTGCAAGAATGTCTGGGTTCCATTTTTATGTTTCTAAGAAAACTGCCCATTTAGAAAAAGCATATCCAGCCAGTGGGCTGTGATCTGAGACTCCCAAATATCATTTCCCTTTCAAAGCGTGGAAAGTTCATGAGAAAAATCATGAAAATTCACTGGTCAAAATGTGTGAGAATTACATTTATTGTTCATTCTAACAAAAAAACACATTTTCCATAACAATAACTGTAGTAAATATGATATTTCAGATGCAAACAAACGTTGATATAGCTTCATAAGAGATTTGGTCATAAACATTCCTGTCTTCTGGTGTTATAAACATGAAATAACCCTGATTGATAAAGTTTAAGAAAGATTTGGCTTTGGCCCTAACCAGACCTCAATGCATTTGCCTACAGATTTCCATAAAAACAGGATCAAAAGGTCACTGTTTGCTTGACCACTCTGAGCAGCACAAAAGCAAAACGTCAGTCCATATGGTCACCATCACCACCCTGTTGGGAATCTGCGTCATCGCTGCCACTCAGTGTGCTAGTCACTGTAAAAACTACACTAAAACACACACATTTATACAGGGACTCTATTTCCACCCAAACTTGTCATATACTTTAACTGGAGATTTCTACATTTTTAAACAGTGCTAAAATAATTACCACAATAGCTGATAGTGTCTTTAAGAACTCCTAAAACAGTTCAAACTCTCAGACTATTAAATATTGTAAAAATGTCACCAAATAAACTTCAGACTTTAACTTTTAATAGTTTTATTAAAACTTAAAAAGTTTATATACACTTGAAGTTTAGTCTCTACCTTTATTTCTAAGTTCAAAAGTGCTGCAAGTCACAACCAGCTTTGAAAGTTCACTTCATTACTTTGAATTTAATTATTGATTGAGAAATTCTATAAAATAGAGAGATTTCTGTATTGTAACAAGTAGATGTAAATAAATACGGATTTGTTTTACAGCGCGAGACAGACATTCCTTCGTGACAAAAACAGTGAAAAAACCTGTTTATTTTGTCTATGCTCTGTTTACTTTTAGAAGTCACACTTTTACTTTTTGCCTGTTCTAAACTCGTAAGTCACTTGAATCGTATTAAGATAATGTCCCACCTTTATCCAGCTGGACCTCGGCCGATAGGAGCTTGAAGTTGACCGTCTCGCCTCGCTCATCTTCGGCGGTGTGCAGCATCACAACGCTCAGTCTGTGAGGGGTAGAGCCTCAGCTCAGAAACGCCAGGCTGGACCATAGAAGAGCTGCATTGTTCCATTGTTCTTTGTAGTACCAGGGAGAGAGTGAACATAGTGAGTTATTGTGTGTGTGCGTGTGTTACGGAAAGAGATAGGGGAGAGAAAGAGAAAGAAAGAGGGTAAAATCCTCCCACATTACTGTAAACAACAAAAGTGATTTTATTGTCAAACTGACTGTGATTTAATGAGTCTGTCCACTAGAGGGAGCTCATATACAACAAATACAGCATGATTCAATAACAGCGAGATGTCCAAATGAATGAAAATGCGACCATTTTTATTGTTGTTTTATTTGTTTCAGAAACACATTCCATTCTGTTTATTTCCAAATTGTCTAAAATTTCAATGTAGCCTTTTGGACCCCCTGTATTTTATATCATTAAGCATATTGTACATTATTAAACAATAAAATTCACAGAGCTGTCTTCTTAAACCTCAGTTCCACAGCTTAATATGAACTAAAAACTTTTTTTTTATTATTCATTCATTTTGCTGGTACTTAGCTAGTATGTGCAGTTCTTATTATCTCTCTCTACTTGCTTGATACTGTAAATATAAGGGTCATGACCAACATTATCTCTCACAACTGGGTGAAACATTCAATTTACTCTCCTACTCTATGTTTATGTGCAATCTTCAGCAGTTTTATTGAACGTTTCAACTTATTATGCAGAAATTATACATTTTTAGAATATATTTTGCAGTCTCTACATCATCTAGGAGGCTGTTTTGCTCTTAAAAACAAAACAGGCCTGTTACTCCTTAAACCCATGTAGCCTGAACTTTCCCCTTAAATGTGATGAAACAGCATTGACGTGTCTGTCACACACTTCTGAAGTCAGCATGTTTGCTCTGTTTTCCTTGTTTTTTTAGTCCATTGTCAGCTTAGGCTTTGTTATTGTTCCAGAAGAACCTTTACTCTATTTCTGAGAAAAAGTAATGTGATATTTATGCGTCATATTAACATTTAAGTTTTCTGCTTCTAGCCTTCCATGTTTCTTTTTTAAGAAAGAATCAGTGCTGCTCAAATTTTATGGACATGAAACCTTGCAAGAGTGCGCCGAAGGTGGCAGGTATTTCCCCCGCAGGACATACTGACCTCAGAGCTGAGGAATGACCCACTTCACTAAGAAACCAAACTCTATAGCAACTTATAGGAAACTTGCATAATATCCTTAGATTTAAGCCTCACAGTTTAAGCAATTTGTATGATTATTAATTAAATTAAATAACAAAATATAATCATTTGTTTTAATAGGGTGACCATACATCCTCTTTTTCCTGGACACGAAAATGATTTCAAAATTGCCTAAAATATCTAGGTTTTAGTTTTATTTTCCTATTGACATGCTCTATAAAGCCCTCATACATTATATGTATGTGTATTTGCATTGCTTTGACGGTTTTCTGTAGATCAAGCCTTCTCAAATGCCACAATGTGTTACGGCAAGTAACACAATGAATTAAACATGAAACTTGACAAATAAAATGTAATCATTTAATTGCATTTAAAAAAGCAAATTAAAAAGAAATGAACTTCAAAAAAATATTTTTATAGAATATTTTTGTTTTTATTACAGAACAAACAACAGAAAAAAGTAGCAGATGCAAGCTTAAAATGCATAGTTGTCCAAAGAAGGCATACACCATGAAAAATTATTTCTACAGTAGCATCTGAGCATCTGTTATTGTAGCTAGTGTTTCCAAACTGAAACCTAACCGACTTCATCTGGTGAATTACGACATTGGCAACACTTTCTAATCATTTTTTAATGGTAGCAAGTGTAGAGCATATGTTCTCAGGGTTTCAGGAAGATGTTTTCCATTATTTCATCACCCTCCTACACTAAAAATGTCAGAAATATTTCATGATTCCTGTAGCAGTGGACTGGATGTGGCCAGTAACAGCTGTACTGCAGTACAGCTGACCCTTCTCCAGAAAGTGAGATCACAGACAGGTTACTTAAGGTCGTTGGCGGTTTGACTGGAGCTGTTTTTAAACCTTTCTGTTGTCTTCTTGATCGCACTGTTTGCTAAGAAATCATCTTAAGGATTGTCATGTATGAAATGTTAGTGAATTAAATTGTCTCTTTTGTTCTGCTAGTATTATGAAATACCATTCCTGCCCCTATAAATAAAGATTTCACTAGAACGTAGAACATGAGTAAATTTGGATACTGAGCTCTGCAGCATTTCTGAAAATTAAGATGACTCAGTGTTTGTGTTTCTCACAATGCCAGACTACCGGATCTGGTTTGACACTAGGTCCAGGATTTTCCAGAATTTCACTACCTTTCACAATGTCAGTTACATCTATATTGCAACACCACTGACAAACATCAAACACAGAGAAAGTATATGTTGGCATATGCCATTGCACAAGATGATGGTTTATGGAAAGTAGTTCCCTGATAAGGATTTAAGGATGAAGAACACAATAATAATGTCAGTACATAGCTTCTGGTCTAGTCCGAGGTCTTCATCTGCATTCACCAAGAAAAGCCACCAAAAAAACAATACATAGTCTACCTGGCAATCACAAGCTGTCTTGCAGATACACCAGATACACTAATCCTAATGCCTTGACATTGAGTCGGTCAAGTTGAAGATGACCTTTGGCACGGTTCCCATAATTGGTTTGTCACTTAGCACTTCATGTTCACATTCATGAATCATTTCCCATCAATACAGATGATTAAAGTAAATCCAAACTAAATGGTAATATTAACCCAATTTACCATCCTTCAGCCACTGTGAAATTCCACTGGCCATTAGATGGCTTTTATAATAATAATAATATAAAAAATAATGTGATGTATTGTCAAGTATGGTGACCCACACTCAAAATTTGTCCTCTGCATTTAACCCATCCAAGTGCATGCACACAGTAGTGAACATACACCCAGAGCAGTGGGCAGCCATTGCTCCAGCGCCCGGGGAGCAATTTGGGGTTCAGTGCCTTGCTCAAGGGCACCTCAGTCATGGTATTGAAGGTGGTGAGAGTGCTGTTCATTCACAATCCCCACCTTCAATTCCTGCTGGTGCATCGAACCGGCAACCTTCTGGTTATAAGCCCAACTCTCTAACCATTAGGCCACAACTTGCTTTTATATAGTTTAACATACATTTTGTGTACTCAGTTCTTATGTTTATACATATTATTTAATATTTTCTTAGCAGATTGCGGTCCTATTTTCATTCAAAAACTTTATATTGTCAGACATGGTTGAGTATTTCATCCCATCAACCATATCCAAAAAAAAAAACACAGATCCCAATGGAGTGAAAAGGCAAAGGGATTGTGCCAAGTGCTGTAATATGCCAGATTGCCTGCTTTTAAGTCCCCAGACTGCATAAAAATACTTTTTCATCATCTATGTACTCTGAATAATAAATCTTTAAAATAAGATTCTGTCATTGATGGCCATTAAAAAGCAAACAAAATGTCATATTTTCCCAAACACCAGTAGAAGAGGCATGTTTCATCCCTGTGTTGTTTTCATGGCACTCGTTTGTCAGCAGATGTTTGTAGTTATGCCGTTTAAGAGCTGTTTTGGGCTCCACGTGTTGATCCAGACCCAGTTAAATGTGCAGCACACTGGATGACCGACAGTAACCCCGGCGCTCAGAGCGGATGCGCTATAAAACCACTTCAAAACCTTCAGGTGCTCTTTCACACGAGAACCACCGGCGTCACAGTCCAGAGGGACGAATATACATCTGATTCATTGGGATTACAGTGAATGTCCATCAAAGGTCAACAGCTGCCTGGTAAGATACACTTACGTTTCGTTTTCTTTAACATCGTTTGTGTTTTTAATGTTCTGTAGAAAACCAGTTAAAACGTTTCAGGTGGCGTATTATTGAAAACAGTACAAATACCCTAACAATATTTTAGTGTTTATGAGGAGAAAGTAAAAGTTATCAAATGAAAATCATTAAATGAAAGTTCATTCTACTGGCACCAAGTTTTTTTGTTTGTTTGTTTTTTTCACTGAAGTAACACTTCGGGTGAAATTGTGCGACACGTAGTTTTTATTTAACTGAAGAACAGCTGTTAAGCTTCAGAAACAAAACCTAACGTTTTTAAAAAAGCAAAAATAACACCAAAATAGCAAAAGGTGACAACGTGTGGTTCTTTATCAGCGGATAGAAAGATCACAATTGCTGAATGAGAACAGCAACAGAACAATGAACCAGAGAGACAAAGGTTCAGGTCTCAGTGTGTAAAACACAAAACTACACTATAAAAATATGAAAACCTAAGTTTAAGTGCCTTAAAGTATTACGGAAAATCAAAGTGATTACAAATCCACAACCTGGAGTAAAAGCTAATTAGACGTTTGACCACTTTGGGTTGAATTACAAATGAAAAATGTTAGTAGACACTCTGAAAACACTATCAAGTAGAAATTACAGAACTTACAGTGCCAAGCTAAATTAGTGGAAATGGGTGTTAAAAAAATGAAAAAGAAAACAAAGCTTTTACCACCTGCTTCTGTAATAGTGGAAGACATAACATGAAAGTAGCTAGGAAAGAAAAGCAATGAAGTCTGAATTCTTAGACTAACATGCAGCCTCAAGCATTTCAGCTGAGCATAATGGGAAATGTCTGGAATTAATAGTTAATGACCAGAAGAATGATTTATACATAAAAATGCATAGAAAGCCATTTGTATTTGTCATAAGTACAGTCATGTTCTATCCTTAATTTCTATCCTGATCTGTGCATGTTGATAAAGAATAACCTAAACATTCTCACAAGTCTCTGGTTCTGGGGTTTGAAAGGGCCAGTAGGAACATTGTCCTGGGGAGTGTGATGAAGGGTGCGGGTGTGAATATTGTTTCAGACTCTCATATTTTTTTTCTTTTTTGACTTAGTCTCCTAAAACTAGAGATAAATATGTCAACTGGTGACATACAGTAAGAGTATAGAGCTATAAAATGAATGTGGATAGCAAATCAGATCATTTAATTTTGATGAAAAATTGATGGGAATTTGTCTTGTGAATGTATTTTTTAAGTAAAAGTGTCCAATTGATATTTCTGGGTATTGCTGAGATATTTACGAGATCTCGTGTCATTTTTTACATGCGGACAGAGGTGATTAACCCTATAAAACCCAGAGGATCATATTTGATACTCTTTGACTAAATTATCAGCATGATCAAATCTTTGTTAAAAAATGGTTGTACAAAATCTACTACATGCTTTCTGTTGTTTAATTGACAGTTTACACTTTTAAGCAAGTAAAAGGCCTTTTTGTATCATTATAAAAACATCATTACTATATATGTTTTTTTTCAAGATTTTATTTAAAATATTTTGTCTAAAGGTTCAATAAACTGTTACATTTTAAATTTTTCTTATGTCAGGCTTTACAGGCATAAGTTTTGTTTCCATCCAAGCTCATCACACACCTGATCATTTCTGTTTTGGTTACCTGATTAAATCACTGAAAAGATCAGACAGTGAGAACAATGTAAGAGTTAGATGAAGATCACTCAAGAATGTCTGGACCCTTTTCGCATTTGAATAGCGTTGTTAGCATAGAGCAAGGACACAGATTCCCTACCTGACTTCCAGCAAATCTGTGCATTTTAAATAAAGCTCTTTGATCAAACGTAGCCATTAAGAGTGAAGCTACCTAGCCCAGAGCCCCTAATGGTCTGTGAAATTCCTTGCTTGATGATTCTCTGACACTACAAGGTCCATCACTTCCAGGAATTCTTGGAAAAAAGAAAAGGTTGGCCTTGCCTAAAACGGGGAAGGAGAGGAGATGAAAAGGGAAGATGTGAGTGAGCAGCAGAGAGTCAGATAGTAGGGCTGCACTTTGTCCTGGACTTTTGAGCTGCTCTGTTGGTCGCTGCTGGATGCCTGTTTCACTCCGCGCGTCTCCGTTGTGTCATTGCAGTTGAGAGCTGAGAGTGAAGAGGGACCCGAGTGAAGATGTCTGTCTCCACTCAGCTGGGTCTGCTGTTGTGGAAGAACTTCACCTACAGAAGGAGACAAACGGTGAGGACAACAGATTTAGTATATATATCTTTCAGGTTTTCTCATTGTTTTTTAATCTTCAAATGCAAATATGATTTTATGCATAACACATTACGCATTATGTCAAATTTGTAATTGTTATGACTCAATTACAGTTATACTGCATTGTACTACATTATGTCACTGGAGATGGTTTTAGTCATTTTAGATTTTAATTTTATCAGCTCTTCATTCCTGATAATGTAATTCTAGTACCTTGAGCTATTTATTTTCCATAACAATCCACATATTAAGTCATTTTAACATCATTTCAATACAGAATGCTGTTTACTATGATTCTCAGGTCACTGCACATGCCAACCATATTTATGTGGCTCTCCTAGAAGTAAAAGTAATGCAAATACAGACAGACATAAAATTCAAATATCCATCTCCTCAAAAGCTTATATTACTCTCTAAACATTACAAAAAGCACTTTGGTTGTACCATACTATGGTATTTTGATGTATAACATGGTACTGTACATGTCCAAAACTTTTTTTTAATCAGTGCTTGATTTAATTTTCAATTGTTTAATGGCTTAAAACAGTACAGTATAGTTGCATTTACATTTTTATGGTTTAAAATTAATAAGCATTACCCACAAAAGTGCTAAATGGAGAACAAGTGGTCAGATGGGTTTCATTCCCCATTGGATCTATGCAGACATGCCATGTTCCCAGTGAATGTTCCTCTCTGCTTTTGTACTATATCTGGAGGGTCTGATCGATCCCCTGTCATGTATTAATAATAAATGTTGTTAATAAAAACCTGCCCTTGATGACATTACACACCAGAAGCCCTTTACATTAGAGACTTGAGAGCTTTTTTCCTGAGAACTCTGTTAGTCATGTTTCACCGGGGCCAAAGATGGTCTCTAGTGTCTGCACTTTACAGAAAATGCTGACCGTTTTTGTCCTCTTGTGTTTGACTTGTGCAGCTCCAACTGCTGACGGAGATTGTGTGGCCTCTCTTTATTTTCTTTATCCTGATTGCTGTGAGGTTGAACTACCCGCCTTATGAGCAACATGAATGTAAGTATACTCCTTGGTTTTGTACCTGTGAAAAGAGAGAAAACACATTTTAGAAGAAGTGGCGTCGTGATGTGTTCACACAATGCAGCATTTATCCTGTTTTGTAACATTAAATTCCTGACACGGCACTAGAAAACTAAATGGCTTCCACATGTTTCATGCAAAACAACCTGTGCATATTAATTGCATTGCATAACCTAAGTACATGGTGCACATGGGACGAAAATGCACGTTTCGATTAATTGCATGGTTTTTGTATGGTGTATCATTATCAGATGTGTCAAACTTTCAGGGTGTTTATGAGTTCACACTGATAACTGGATAAATAATGCCCTATAGACAAATTGCTCAAACAAGCACAAAATGGTCTATATTTTAATATTAGCTAGTTATTTGATAGAGCAGTGGCGTTGATGACTGCATTTGTTAGCTGAATTATTAGCTGATTTGTTCAGTCTATCATTATGTCTTGTTTTATAGTATCCACTTTCTAATAGATAAACTTTAATTGTCATTATGCCCTGAGTAATGTTACTCATGCCAAGCTGTAAACTAGCCGGGAATTCAAAAAACACAATCCTTGACTAGCGGCATTTGAAAAGACTACAATACAGATACGATTTTGTGAGATTGTGAACTTTCTGTTCTTCTTTGTGGAATGGTGAGCCTTGGTCATGAGATCTTGTCGACGTGCAAATGTGTCCGTGTGGTACTGCTTTGGTTTATACAGGAAATAGGAGGTCCTGTGCGTAATTTCCCTTCTCCCTAAGTCTGGAGTGTGCTGATGGGCGAAGAGATTTGTCATATGCGAGTATAGTCATGTTGCAGCCTCTCTTGCTGAAGTGATTAAATGGACAGAAAGAACAATGTCCATCATGTAGGTAAAAATCAATTTTAAGACTTCAAAGCCAGCAATATTAAGTTTCCTAAAGCTTTAAACACAAGATTATCTGGATGAATGAATCATTTCACCTAATATATATTTATATGTATAAAGGAAATTATTACATTACAAAAAAATATTTAAATTTTGATGCAAAAACCAGCAATATTAAGTTCCATGAAGCTGCTGTAAAAGATTATGAAGATGAAAAAAAATTGTATGTGTGTGTGCATATATATATAATTGTTACATTAAACAAAAATATTTAAGATTTTTTTGTATTGTGATATTTTTGAGAATTTATTTTTATGATTTAATTAAAAGAAATCATACATTGCAGTATTTTACAAGAATGTGCTTTTCTTGTAAAATACTGTAATGACTTTTTAAAATTAAATTCAACATAAATTAAAAGGAGTACAACAAAGATTATTAAAATTGAAAAAATATATTTTTGCTTTAAATTAATGAAAATTTGATGTTTTTGCATTACTGTAATAAGAACTTCTGCTTAAATTTTTGGAAAAAAAACCCAGCTTGATTTCCATAATTTTCAAAATAATTATTTTTTTCTTTTGATATTACGACCCATTTATGTTCTTGATAGTTTTTGTGAGATTCATCCTGTTATAAATTATTTAAAATTAAATAAATATATGTGGAATTGAACAAATGGCCTCTGAATTGATTACTTCATGCTTTAAGTATTATCTTATCTTTGCTGTGCTCAGCAGTGGAGCAGCTGGCAGTCTTAAGGTTGACTGATAGCAGACCTGCATATTTGACTCATTATAGAAATAACAGTGAGTCTGTGGGGGGACATAGGTCATATATACCGCTTAGGTAATCACTCGATAAGGTCCCCTCGTAGAGTACGCATCCTCCAGGGATGGAGAGTCAGATGTTTGCTGATGTTTTTTAGGTCTATGGTAAGATAAGGCAGTCTAAGGGTACACGTCAAGTATCTGTACTGTATATGGGGATGGGCTGCAGCACTGGGATGTAGATATAATGAAAATCTCATCGGCACATCACTTCCATGCAGTTGGATGTCAATCTGATAATGTATCTGCACTATCTAGAACTTCCATTATCAGGATCAGTCATCATATATAAAGTAAATGCACTTTTGAAGTCAAAGATGAATTATCTGGGCAGAAAAAAAATCTGGATTACGGTTTTACTGAGAAAAAAAAAAGCTTTTTCGCAGCTTTTTCTGATATCATCAGTGTCTTGATTATGATGGTTTTATCATGTACACTTTCTTCTCTTCTGCTCTCCAAGAAAGCCTTAATGTGGAAACTCTCTTTTCAACCCTCTTCAATGAGGTAGTTCATTTTGTCTCCCATAATTTTTTACAGGTCACTTTCCCAACAAAGCCATGCCCTCAGCAGGCACCCTGCCCTGGATCCAGGGCATCGTCTGCAATGCCAACAATCCCTGCTTCCGACACCCAACCCCTGGGGAATCTCCAGGAGTCGTCGGGAACTTCAACGATTCCATGTGAGTTGTTGCCTACAGCTGAAGATTTCGAAATAACACTATAATGTGGCCAATTACATGTAATATAAGACACTGCGTGCAATTTGGAAGTAATTCTGATTTCTTATTCAGAATTTCACGCCTGTTTTCTGATGCCAAGAAGATCTTACTGTACAGTCAAAATGACAAGAGCTTAGACGGATTCAAGGAGCTTATCAGTGCAGTGAAAGTCATGCAAAACAACACAGCTGGTGAGTACAGTAGAATTGCCAAGAATGAAAACATTATCACATTTTTTTAAAGAAATATCTCACCTGAAAATTCATCCTGATGTGTTTCCAAACACCAAATGCTGCTCTTTTCCATAAAGTGAAAGCATAAAGTTACTAAGCTCTAAAAAGGACAAAAAAAACATCATTAATGATTCATATGACTTGTGTGCTGTATTCCAAGTCTTCTAAAGCCATATGATAACATGATATTTTCATCAAGTCTGAATATGCAATTGACCAAAAAAGATGTGAGCCCTGCAGCTAGTTTTTTAGTAATAAATGACTCAAGTACTTAAATTTTAGCTTGTTCCTTTTCATGTGGGTTTGGAATGACATAAGAGTGCATAAATGGCATGTTTTTCATTTTTGGCTGAACTATGTCATGTTTTTGCCCTTTTCAGCAAATGTACTCTTTCATAGCAAACTGTTCTCCTAGCATAAAGTGACTCATTCAAATTATCAGTTAATCCTTGTAAATATATAAGCGAAAGGTTGATGCCCATCAGTCTTTGAGGATTTGTTGGGATAGTGCAATTTTTCAACTGGGAGAGGAGGAGGTGGGTGGCTGAATGAAGTATCAAGCCTTTCATACAAGCCATGGCAAGTCACTTTCAGGGCTAGTGTGGGTGTAAATACGCACGCACATCCCAGAATCCAGTCCTCTAGCATTACCTGCCCTATTCACTTAGCGTGTAATGTGTATACAGCATGAATTGTCTCTTCCCGTTCACAGACTTCTCTTCTCACGCTAAGTGAGCTTTAATTGCATTTCTCTGCCTAATGGAGAAAAGGTTCCACAGACGCCATCACAGAATGTCTGCAGTAACAATATATTGAATGTATTTACCAAAAAGTGAAGTTTGATGACATCTTTAGATCTGTGACTGGGTGAAATGGGGAGATGACTTAATATTCAGAGCCATACAGACAAAAACAGGATCAAATGGATCCAAAATTGACTTAAATTCACAGGTAACCATAATACACATTCCAGCTGTCCCAAAGTAGTTTAAATATCAGAGTTCAGACAAATCTTGAGGAAAAAGAGCCATGTCAGTCCACCAGTTCAATTAAAGCTTCATTATTGTGTCTCAAACTGTCGTGCATGACAATAGGAATGCTTTGAACCCGCCATCCAGTCATTGTGGGGCTTGTCGTTGCATCCGCATGCTGCGATCTCATACATTTTTGTCTTTATTCTCCTCTTTTGATTACAACTAATGGCAACAGACATGAAAGAGGCGAGTTCTTTGGGTTTAGGTTATATTTATAACCCATATTTTGAACCCATTCACACCTAGATCATTTGCTATGATTAGCTGTGATGCTGAATTCACAAAGAGCTTTAAATAGCTGCTTGGGTTACAATGTTTATGAAAACATCACACCCAAAATATGATGCTAATTGTTGTAATGGCCAAAGAAAATTGTTCCGGTTTTCTCTTTGGTTATTGAGGGTTGAGTTGAGCAAATGACGGATGGTTTGTGCACTTCCTGCAAAAAAACATAAAGGTACATGACCGTTCAAAAGTTTGGGGTCAGTAAGATGATTTTGTTCGTAAGAAATGAATACCTTTATTCAGCAAGGATGCTACAAAAGATTTCTATCTTAAATAATTGCTGTTCCTTTGAACTTTTTGTTCATAAAAGAATCACAGTTTCCATTAAATATTAAGCAGAACAGCTGTTTTCAACACTGATGATAATAAGATGTTTTCTGACATTTCTGAAGGATCATGTGACACTGAAGACTGGAGTAATGATGCTGAAAATTCAGCTTTGTCATCACAGGAATAAATGACATTTTAACATATATTGAAGTAGAAAGCTGTTATTTTAAATTATAATAATATTTCACAGTTTTAATGCTTCTACTATATTTTTAATCAAATAAATACAGCCTTATGAGCAAAAGAAACTTTCAGAAACAACAACAAAAAAATCTTACCAACCCGGAACTTTTGAATGTCAGAGTAAATTTCAAGACATTAGTTAAAACTGTCAAAGAACTGGATTAAGGGTTTTAGAAACCCCTGTATTGCGTATATGTATCTCGATTTCACCACGGCTCATTTACACTCTTTAGACCTTCTCATTTTATGCTTGCATATACCTGTACTATCTAAAAAGCCCTAACAGATGTAATTGGCCATGACTTTACAGAAGGTCCCTGCACATGTCTTTTCATACCCAATTTTACTCCCCTATTTCTCCCCCTTTACCCTCTTTTCAAAAGAATGGTTAGTGGGGAAGCGATTAAATAGTTCAGGAATCTGCCACCCACTGGGGTTTCGCCCCTCCCTAGCAATGGACACACTTCCAGCCTTTGTTTCCCTGAACAGCACAGATGGAAGACATGGAGACAGTTGGGCTGCTCCGGGTGAGGGTTATCACAGGTAGTTGGTAGCTAGGTGTGAATGGCTACACATTTCCATACACATCAGGTATGACTTCAAGTGTATGGATTAGAGGAGGAAGTTTCTACTGTCTAGCAACATGAGAGTTGTCCCCAAATTTACAAACTTGACCCCACTTAGGTATTTTAGTCAAAAAAGGGATCTGAAAAACTTTCAGTTTGACCAGACTTTGACTTTCAGCAAATCCATCTCTGCATTTTAGGAATTTTTTTTTTTATTCACCGTATTCATCAGATCATTTAAAAATGTACTTTATTTTTTTTTATATTTACTTTTTTAAAGATGTTTTTAGAGAAGTCTCATTTGCTTACCAAGGTCTTATTTAATTAAAAAAGCAGTAAAAACAGTAATATTGTGTACTATATTATTTAAAACAGCTGCTTTGTATTTTAATATCATTTAAAATGTAATTTATTCCTGTGATGCAAAGCTGAATTTTCAGCATCATTACTCCAGTCTTCAGTGTCACGTGATCCTTCAGAAATCAATCTAATATGCTGATTTGCTGCTCAAGAAACATTTCTTATGATCAATGATGAAAACTGTTTCTTTGAAGAACAAAACGTTCAAAAGAACACCTTTTACTTTTTTACTGTCACTTTTGATCAATTTAATGGGTCCTTGCAAAATAAATGTATTAATTTCTTTAAAAAACCCACTCAAACTTTTGAATGATAGTGTAATGCTAGATTCAAGGAAGGAAGGGGAGTCTTACACAAGTCTGTCCAATTTTTCTGGATTTGTGTGGACTACTTCAACCCCTGTTTTAAATTCCAGAACATTTAGGCAACTAGACTCCCTGTACATTGTTTGTGGAATCACACGATGAATCAGTCGATGTTTCTTTCCACGCCCAGGTGAACTGCACTTGCCAGCCTGCTCAGACATGCAGTTGAACTTTGAAAGAGGAATGAAATTTAAGGAGAGCACACGAGTGCGTAGTTAACACTCTCAAAGGCTCCACGCCTGAATGAACAGCAAGTGAGCACATGTACTCCGAATAAAAGTTTGCGGTTTTGAAAGAATGCGATGTAAGTGTAAACTAATGGAAAATGGGGTGCGTTTCCAAAAACATTAATCCTAAAATGTGGGGGTGGGTCTTCTGAAATTAAAAGTCCGGTCAAATTGCTGAAAACGATAACTACAGCCATTGTATGGTGGTTTTGTGAAGCATTGCTTAATACGCACACACTAAATTGGTATGTTTGTCCTTAGGTTTCAAGCTGAAGGACTTCCTGCGTGAAAATGAAACCCTTTCCACGTTCCTCCAGCAAAACGCCTCCTTTTCCCATAATTATGTACAGAATATTCTGGAAGCTGATGTGAATCTTGAAAAGGTAAGCATTGAAAGCATTATTTTGAAGCATAAATGGTGACTATGAGTATTTAAGTTCTCCATTGACCCACTTCTTCTGTGCCCAAAGACCCAAAACTCAAACTTGCTGTACTGTAACTACACCACATACAGTTTGTAAGGCATTGTTTCTAGGTCCGTTTTGATAGTTTACCCCACACATGCTGCTAAATTGCGCCTAGGAATCAGTTAAAGAGAGGAAACCAACATGCGACTTGATTTTTGTTTGTAAATCAACAGCTGTTAGCTGTGCGACATGCCCTCGGGGCATTACACTATCTACAGTCCTCATAAATGACCATAGGCAGCCTAGTTTTACCCTAACGTACCCTCACAATGTGTATTCAAGGCATCTAGTCTAAGTGCCTTATAATGTCCCTCTCCTGATAACAAACTTATGGGTCATATGAACAGCTCTGTCCCCTTCTATCTCCAAAATCCCTCACAGATCACACGAACACCTTTTATCTGCTCTCACTCCTACCGCTTATCACAGATGCTCCTCATGTTTCAGGTGTTGATCAAAGGTTTTGGTGTCCATCTGAGAGATATGTGCAGCACCACCACACTTGAGGATTTTGTGAGCATCCCAGACAAAAGTGTAGCGAGATTCACCCAGGACCTCATCTGCAGCTCTCCCAATAGCTGGCTAGACCAGGCCGAGAGACATTTCAAGTCCAACTTGGATTTCCTCAAACCTATTAGGGTAAGAAACATGGTACAGCGAATCAAAGTGAACAGATTTGATGCACGTGTTTTTAAAAATAAATAAATAAATACATACATAGTATTGCCATAAAATATTTAATATTAAATTCTTAGAAATTCTTTAAATTACCATATATTAAAATGAACATAATCTAATGAAAACTATTAAGAATATGTCATTGTCATAAATTCCACCCAAAAATCAAAAGAAAAAAATAATAGTAATACAATTTAGTAATTCAACTAATAATAGTAATACAATTTAGTATTTTTTTTTATTTGGGTGGAATTTATTTTTATTATTATTATTATTATTATTATTATTATTATCATATTTATTTCAATATTACATCTCTGTTAGAGCTATCAAACGATTAATCGCATTAATCGCATTTTGTTTACATAATATATGTGTGTACTGTGTATATTTATTATGTATATATAAATACACCCACATACAATACATATTTTGAAAATATTTACATGTATATATTTATATTCATATTATTTATATTTATATTATAATTTATATTCATATTATTTATATTATATATAAATACATTTAATATATAAATATAATGTATTTTCTTATATACATGCATGTATGTTTATTTTTATATACATAATAAATATACAAAGTACACACATTATGTGAACAAAACCTTTTATTTTGGATGCAATTAATTGCAATTAATCGTTTGACAGCACTAGTTGCTACATATTTTAAATGGTCATTTTTAAGGGCCAAAACAATAACATTGTTAACTTAAATATTAAAAAACCTTTTAAATTAATGAGGATCATAATTGAGATTATTTTTTAAAAAGAGTAATTTTAAAAAAAGCTTAAAGACACTTTTTCAAGTTTTTACATTCTACCATTTAGCACCATCACTAGACTTTGTTAATTCTATAAGGGTGTCCATATTATACATAATTTATTTTGTGTTGCAGCGGTTTTACTGTAAACAAATGTAAATGGCCAGTCTAAAGCTCTGGATGAATCCAGATGGTGTGGTATTGTTGTCAGGACAGGGTGTAAATTAAACTGTTGCTTAATAAATTCCCCCACCGTGTGTCTGAGGGTAACAGAGGTCATCATCTTATCTCCTAAAGCAGTGCAACAGAGTCCTCCCCTCCTCCACTGCTGTTGCTGAGTTGTTAAAAACAAAACCAGGTGACTTTATCATTGGCATGCACTGTGCTGAGACACAAACAACTCAACAACCAGCTAAAAAAGAGAAAGGAAAAAGAAAGAACAAGTTAGCTGGTTAGGAAGAGTGTGGGAGGACGCATGTCGTTGCATGTTGCCCTACACACCTACCTTAATATATAGCCTGAAGGCACAGCTGGTAGTTACAACACATATCAACAGCCTCAGTTCCTCTCTTCTGCTTCTTCCTATGAACGTTTAAAAGAAATACGAAGATGTCAGTTTGACTCATAGATCACACTGGTCAACGAAAGATGATTTTGACTCATCATTGAGATTCTTGGGAAGTGAAGTACAGATAAATACATCACCTTAGTTTTATTTCACTCCCTGGTGGCACATAGAATGCATGGAATGAATCTGGTCTTGGCTTGCATAACTTTTATGGCTCCTTGATTATTTACAGATATGCAAATTAGATACAAGAACCATCTAGATACGAGAGCAACTAGATTTGATTTAGCAACCATATAAACCGAGTGACACACAATATTGTAAATGATTAAAAATATCTATAAATGACGTAACCTTTTTCTTCAGGTTTATGCATATTATAATATTTCATTTATAGTTATCTAATCACATAGAAACAAAAACATTATATATATATATGTATATATATTTCTCACATTATCACAGTTTATTTGCTATAGTTTAGAAAATGGTAATAAAATATGACAATATGAGAACAAATTAATCTTGATAATGTCAGATAACTTTGATAGAAAGGTATGTAAAAAAACATGGTTAGGTCAAAATGTCAAATCCAATTTTTGGTCCCAAATTTTTTATCAATTTTACTGGTAGTCCACTGCATGAAGAATTTTTGGGTATAACATGTCAGTTTACTTTATTTTGCTTTCCTCACTTACATAAATGAACTAGAGGCCTGCACCCACTAGTGTAAAATGATATCTGGTGTCCGAATAATTTTTGGTTTGATTGTGTGTGTATATATATGTCAAACCAGAAATTATTAATATATATAAATGATTCATAATCTAAAATTATATAATGTAATAAAAAAACTATAATAATAATATTAATTTAAACTCTCTCTCTCTCTATGTAAAAAACTATAATAATAATATTAATTTAAACTCTCTCTCTCTCTCTCTCTATGTATATATAGAATCTAAAGATATATATTTTTTTTTTTCCTTCTAGTAAGTGTATTTAATGAAATCTTTTGTATTTAATGAAATCTCTGCTTTTTACAGTCAGACATAAGGACTAATGCCACTGATGTCCTTCTAGTTGCCAAAGCCACAGACAACCTTCTGGAGAGCCTGGGATCACTAGCTGTGGAGGTAGCCTATGATTTTATATCACTACAGACTACAGGTAGAGCAGTCCTGTGAACTGTCAAACAACTGCATATGAGAGCTGTCTATCATAATTCAAACAACCAGCACACAGTAAGGCTCTAAAATCATCTCATGAGAGTGAAAGCGACATTTAATGGCGAGGACAACTGCTGGGCATGTGACGCAGCAGTAAAGGTGTCGCACTGGGGCTGTGTGTGTCGATGGGTTTGGTAGTGTCTCATTTGCCAGCTGTAGCAGTGCACAGCGGGAGGAAGGGAAAGTTGTTTTAACTCCCAGCTGAACAGATATACAACCAAGCACAGCTGAACAAGCATCCAGAGAGAGAGTAACACAATCTACTCAGCAGTCAGTATCCAAAAACCGCTATAAAGACATTTGCTTAACGCAGTGAGATAGGCGTTCATGACCTGTTTGCCCATACAAAAGCCCCTCTGTTTTCGGCTCAACTGAGAGGGAAACCTTTGGCTACGAGTCTAAGTGAATAGAGCATTAAACTCAACCCACTGTCTAGTTTGCTGGCTCACGTTCACATTTGAGACGGATGGTGAATTCCAGTAACCTTTCAATGTGTTGGTATGAGACTGGATGAAGTAAAAAAAAAAAAAACATTTTCATTACTCCAGTCTTCAGTGTCACATGATCCTTCAGAGATCATTCTAATATGCTGATTTGCCGCTCAAGAAACATTTCCTAAACAATTGTGCTGCTTACTATTATAAGATTCTTTGATGAAAAGAACAGCATTTATTTGAAATAGAAATCCTTTGTAAGATTATAAATGTCTTTAATGTGACTTTTGATCAATTTAATGCATTTACTGCAGCATTCTGGTTGTGTATTACAATTTCCACAAAAATATTAAGCAGCAAAAACTTAGAAATGTTTCTTGTGCACCAAATCAGTATATTAGAAATAGAATGAGTTTGTTCTATTTATTCTGGAACTCAGAAACTGCTTGCAACTTTTCTCTTCACAGCTTTGTGATGTTTAGATGGCACATTATTCCTTCTTGATTTCTTGCTCTCTCTCCCCCTCTGTGAGAGTGTTTTGTTTTTTGCAGTAGGACATCTGTTGTACCCTCCGCCCTCCATTCTCTGTGTACTTTTACACAAAATTAGCAGCACGTGACTTGCTTACTTGCTGAGTCAGATCCGTAAGGCTTTATCCTGCACAGTTGTATGCCATACACCACACCTGCTTCAAAATAAATGACCGGGAGAAGCAATTCTCTACTTAGTGGATGTGTCTGAAATACTAACCTACTGCTTTTCACTAACCCAGTGAATTTTAATACTAACCCAAGCTTTTCACTTGACACGGCACACGTGCTGTTGGTGATGTGACAATAAAAGTGATTTGATTTTGATTTGCTTAATGCATACTATGCAGTATATACTGCACAAGACTACTATTTTTTTAACTGTACGCACCATGCACAAAGTACACATACTATGTACTACAGAAAAAATCAGAGTAGTGTGCTTAGCCAGTTGTTTGTATTTCACTTACCTTCCAAGATTCAAGGGACTCAAGCGTCGACTCAAAATTCACCTGTAGGAAAGAAAAATCACTAATAAGATGTTTCAGTTGTTTCTCTTAGACAGCAATGAGATTAAACGGAGACACACTTGAGACTTTTTCTTAAGATTCATAATAAAACTAAAAGTTTTCTCTGGGCATTTGGGTTTGTTTAAACGTGAAATGTCGTGACCAGCACAGAATAACATTTCTTTTCCTGTCAACCAACCTCGAAAAGCAAACCTCCCCGCTTAGAAATGCATTTATGATAAACTTTTATTTTATGTCTGACAAAACCCTTTTGTGTGTTGAAAAAGCAGAACCAGCTTTTCATGGGAGGGTTTGTTTGTCTAAAGCGAGTTGTGTTGGGTTTTGACAGGCCCTTGGGGCATTGGCTCTCTGGATTCAGGATTGTTGGGCAAAACATCTAAACATGAGCTAGACAATGACAGTAGCTGTCAAGGATTAGGCTTACACAGCCTGCACTGGAGTGAATAATGAAACACTAACATTATCTCTCCTAATAGTTGACAATTTTCTCTGTGATGAAATGTAACAGGGATGGTTCTCCCAAAATTAAAATTCTTTTATTTACTCATCCTTATGTTGTTCCAAACCCGTATGACTTACTTTCTTCAGTGAAACACGAAAGGAGACACTTGTTTCACTTCTTTTCAAATAGAATGAATAGAAACTGGAGCTTTCATGCTTCAAAAAGGACACAAAAGTTCCATGAAAGTATCGTGAAAGTAGTCCAAACTACTTGTGCACTATATTTCAAAGATCCCATGTATTTGTGAGTCAGTCTGAATGATCTGTTCAAGAATCAGATTGAAAAAAAAGGGTTTATCTCAATGATTTGATTACTCCAATAAGAAACCGCTGTGGGGAAAGATTTACAGTGAATAATGACTTGAATTATGTTCTGTTTCAAATACAGTTGCTGTTATATGGCTTTTGAAGACTTGGATATAGTGTACAAGTTGTTTAAACTACTTTTATAGTACTTTTGATGCTTGAAACTGTCTGAGATAGAGTGAGTAGTCATTTTCAGCATGTGTCCTTTTGTGTTCCACGGAAAAAATAAAACCATATGGATCTGCATGAGGGTGAATAAATAATGACAGAATTTTCCTATTTTAGGTCTACTAATTGTTTAAAGACACACCAGTTTAACAAACTAATGTAAACCTCTTAAGTAATTTGTTGTGTATCAGCCTTCTTGACTTGTTATTGTAATTGTAACCTCTGTCATTCTTTCAGCTGGCCAGTATGAGGAGCTGGAGTGACCTGCGAAACGAGATCCTGTTTCTGACAGAAAACGCCACCGGTTCACCGAGTTTGATGTACCAAGCTATGTCCCGTATCGTGTGTGGACACCCAGAAGGCGGTGGCCTCAAGATCAAATCCCTCAACTGGTACGAGGACAGCAACTTCCAGGCACTTTTCGGCAGCCACAATGACAGTGATGATGAACCAGTTTCAGCATATGACAACACCACCAGTACGTCAAAGCTACAACATTGTTATTTCATATTTTTTATATACTACTATTATAATTTTTATTAATATTTTTAGAATTAGCTTTTATTTTCATTTTGTCATTTTTTTGTCCTTTTATGTATATTATATATTAGTTTTAATTTATTTTAGATTTCATTTTTAGTTTTAGTAATTATAGTACTTTTGTAGTGCTTTTTTATTTTTTATGTTTACATTTTTTAATTATATTTAATTATGATAAATCTTGACACATCAAAAAAAAAAATTCTATGTCCCAGGGCAGGTTGATGTTTAAAAAAATCAATAATATAATAATAAATCAATAAATCAAAATATATAAAATACACGTTATTTTATTGTGGCTTTATTTCAGTTAACTAAAACTTTTTTTATAGTTTTAGTTAACAATAACAGCCCTGATCTACAACAGAAATTAACATATTTTTTCATAAACAAGATATATGATAAGATACTAGCAAACTGCATAACAGCAGTGCCATATAATGCAGAGTATGCAACATTAAATGAATGCTAAATTGATCTTTAATGCATATTCTCATGTATTGTGTTTCTAGCTCCATACTGTAACAACCTGATGAAGAATATGGAAGCCAGTCCCATCTCTCGAATGATCTGGAGAGCATTGAAACCTCTCCTGATGGGGAAGATCCTCTACACGCCACACAGCCCTGCAACACAGAAGATCATTCATGAGGTAACCGTCTTAAAAAAAAAATATGTGCATGGTACTTGCAATGATTTGTTGATTAACATCCTTGTTTTTTTCCAGGTCAACAAGACATTTCAGGAGCTGGGAATTCTACGAGATTTAGGCGGAATGTGGGAAGAAGCCAGACCGAAGGTTTGGAACTTCATGGAGAACAGTGAAGAAATGGATCTGATGCGGGTATGATCTGCGTAACTCTAATCACTGCCCCCATTTGGCTGGAGGTTACCAATATTGAAGCTAATTTTAATTTCCACTTCTTTGTTCTTCCAAACACAGACACTTCTTCGAAACAATGCCACTGCTAGTTTCTTCAGTGCCCAGTTGGCTGGGACTCAGTGGAGCGTGGAAGATGTTATAAGCTTCTTGTCAAAGCACTCCGAGGACACGCGTCCCCATGGAACGGCATTTACGTGGCGGGACGTCTTCAATGAGACCGACCAGGCCATTTTGAGCATATCCCGTTTCATGGAGGTCAGAACAGCTCTCTTTCATGTTACCTTTTCCTTTCTTTTCTCCTCCTACACATTTCTTTTCTATCTCATAATCCATCTGTCTCCCACATACATACTTTCACAAAAAAACACATCAACAACCAATCATAAGTCGCACAGCACATGCATGTCGCAACCAGCTGGATGTCACGTTTGTTGGGAGAAAGGCACATGAAAAACATCTTTAGATGTCCTGTTCTATGAATTATGAGAGTTTTTGAGTTTTTCATGTGTCTAATTAAGCAATATGACATATGTTAGTATGACAAAATGAGATGTGAAAGATAAACAGTAAGTAAAAAAATCAACTTGAATGTCGGCTAAAGAGATGTATAACGTGACTGGAGAAGACAAACAACACGCTTGGGTCAAAAGTTCCCTTTTACAGTAATACAGGACTAAGCTAAAGACTATTTTACAGGTCTTTTTTAATTGATTATTTTAGGTCAGCTATAAAAGTTATTGATTAAATCACACACTGTAGCATGTTTATAATCTAATACGGCCAAATAAATTAACTCACTATCAATAGACAGATACAGCCACATTGTAACTGAACGATGTTGTTTTTTACAGTGTGTAAACCTGGATAAACTTGAACCTGTGAGCACAGAGGAGAAAATGGTGAACGAGTCCGTGAGTCTCCTGGATAACAGAAAGTTTTGGGCAGGAATTGTGTTTCTGGACATTCAGTCCAACAGCTCTGAACTTCCCCCGCACGTCAATTACAAGATCCGCATGGACATCGATAATGTGGAGCGCACAAACAAGATTAAAGATGGGTAAGTCTGTGTTTTCTTTTCTTAAATGCCCAATAATGAGACTAGATAGTGTGCTATGAAATCACATGCTTATTGTGTTTTTTTGTTGGCAGGTATTGGGATCCTGGTCCCAGGGCTGATCCGTTTGAG
>JAFVLL020022806.1:0-37500 GCA_021397915.2 Tor tambroides | reverse complement strand
TGATACTGGCCTTCCACACAAACGCAAATCCAGGACCAGCCAACTGTCAGGTGTGTGGCATTACAACCTCTGAAATTTTGATTTGTTGGTTGTTTGATTTGTTGCAAACTTACATTTTTGTGCTCCTCAGGTGGTATGCAAAGGAAACTCTCGGTAGCCCTTGCTTTTGTTGGAGGGTCAAAGGTTGTTATTCTGGACGAGCCCACAGCTGGTGTGGACCCATATGCCCGAAGAGGCATCTGGGACCTTCTTCTGAAGTATCGTACAGGTAACTACCCCATTTGTTTTCTATTTAAAGATACAGAAGAAAATGGCATCAGATCTGAATGAATCATTGAGGACTTTGGGTATTTTTTAGGTCGGACTATCATTCTTTCCACTCATCATATGGATGAAGCAGATATTCTGGGTGATCGTATTGCCATCATCTCCCATGGAAAGCTTTGTTGTGTGGGCTCTTCGCTCTTTCTAAGACTCAACTGGGAACTGATACCTTACCTTTGTAAGAAAAATGATCCATTTTCTCTCAGTTCTTGCAGGAACCTGAGCACTGTGTCCTTTGTTAAAAGTGGGGTACTTGGTTTGCAAAACGGTTTGCTGGCCACTAACAAACATATTGATTTGTTAGTCATATGTACACTTGTTGTTTCATTGGTTTTCTAGGGATGAATGCATCTGAGAGCAGTTCTGATGCTGGGTTAGTAGTGACCAAGAAAGCGAAGCTGCCAAGAACACGTACACCACCTGACCTTAAACTTTAAAATGGATAATTTTCAGTTCATGAGATTATAACTGAATCTTCACTTCAGTTGCCTAATATGTTCTGAACTACATGGCCTGAATCTCTGGTTGTTCCTGCTGATGTGTCTCATCTCCAGTCTAATCCTGAAGACGTCTGTTTTCGTATGAAGAAGACCTCGTCATGAGATCACATAAAAGGGTTTGTGGTCTGGCAAGATGGTGCTTTCGTTGAGCTCTTCCATGACCTGGATGATCGGCTCGCTGACCTTGGCATTTCGAGCTATGGTGTCTCAGATACTACACTTGAAGAGGTACATGTAGCTTGTCTTGGCTTTTATCTGTCAACAAAAGGGATGTTAGCTGTGATTTTTGACTACATATGCAAGTTACTAATGATCTTGTTTGTCTTTATAGATTTTCCTTAAAGTGGCAGAGGACAGTGGAGTTGACACTGAAATCGTCTCAGGTAAAGTGGTACCTCACTATTAGCTCTCTAGTAAACAGAATAAGCAGTAAAAAGACACAAATCCAGAAAAGATCTCATCTTGTATTATTAATTTTGTTAGATGGAACTCTGCCAGTGCCCAGACATAGACGACACGTACTTGAAGGACTCACTAGAGCTGCCTTCAAACCCTGACTTAGCATTATAATTTGACTGCAACGACTGATGGTGATCCAGGTAAAAGCCCTAAAGAACTATACTAAAATTGTAGAGTCAGCCAAATATCTTCTTAATTTCTTTGGTTTTAAATGTGCTGTTGCCAATTGTCTTGATATATTTGATCACCAGAATCGAAAGAGACCGATTATTTGAGCGTTTCCAATGGAAAAGGATCATATCAGGTGAAAGGCTGGAGTTTGAAGAGGCAGCAGTTTGTGGCTTTATTGTGGAAGAGATTGCTTTATGCTCGCCGCTCAAGGAAAGGCTTCTTTGCACAGGTGTGAATGGAAAATATAGTCAGTAAAAAATAAACCTAGGCTTCGTTTACGAAAGAGACTAAGTAGATCAAAGAAACTGTTGGTGCCAATGGTTCCTTTGATCCCCAAAAACAATGTAAGCCTAAGTAGATCATAGACACCATTGGTGCCAATGGTTGTTTTATGATTCCCCAAAATATTGTAAACCTAAGTAGATCATAGAGACTACCGATGCCAGTGGTTTCTATAATCTAGTTAGGCTTATGCTACTTTTGGGAAATCTAGCCCATTCAGTACAATTCAGTACAGTTCAGTTTTGATCAACTCACTTTGATTCTCTTTGCAGATTGTTCTTCCCGCTGTGTTTGTGTGCATCGCTCTGGTATTCAGTCTTATTGTGCCACCATTCGGAAAATATCCCAGCCTGGCTCTCAATCCCTGGATGTATGAAGAACAGTTCGCATTCATCAGGTATGACAAGAACATTGTGTTACTCAACAGTAAGTTAAATACTTGCATGGAACCATTTAGATTAAATATGGTCTTTCTTCATTACAGTGATGATGCTCCACATGATATAAGCACACAAAAATTACTCAACGCTTTATTAGATGATCCTGGCTTTGGAACACGATGCATGGAAGGAGAACCAATTCCGTAAGTAACTTACATGAAAAATTTTTTTTGTAACTGTTAATATTTTTAACTAAGCTTGTCTTCTCCCATGGTTTTAGTGATGCTCCCTGTACGATGGGCGATGAGGAGTGGTTTACTCCAGAAGTGGCAGAAAGCGTGATGGACATTTTTACATTAACAAACTGGACCATGGACAACCCATCACCTGCTTGCGAATGCAGCTGTAATGGCAAAAAGAAGATGCTCCCAGAATGCCCTGCTGGTGCAGGTGGAATGCCACCTCCTCAGATTAAGATCAGTGAAACTGAGACCCTTCAGAACCTGACAGGACGAAACATCTCAGACTATCTAGTGAAGACATATGCACAGATCATTGGGAAAAGGTATGGCCTGATTGTGTATCAACATGAACTGAAATATTTAAATAGCATCATTCAACACATTAACGGATTGTTTCTTTCATAGCTTAAAGAACAAGATATGGGTGAACGAATTCAGATATGGAGGATTTTCATTGGGTGCTAGAAGCACTCAGGTACTTCCTCCTGCTGAGGAGATCGATGACGCCATCCTCAGAGTCAGGCAAATCTTCCAACTGGGGAAGGTAAGCTGAAACGTTGACTCTTAAGAAATTGATCAAATAACTCTCAGGAACAGTTCATTAAGTATTTCTTCTTATGCTACGGTTTTAGGACTCAGGATCAGCGGCCGACCGTTTTTTGAAAAGCCTGTCAGCCTTCATCAATGGACTGGACACTAAGAATAATGTCAAGGTGAGTGACAACTGGACGACTGCTATTTTTAAACCCATTATAGACATTCTAAGTCTACTTGAAGTGATCTTATTGGCATTTTGTTTTCAGATATGGTTCAATAACAAGGGCTGGCACGGTATTGGAGCCTTCCTCAATGTAATGAACAATGGTATCTTGCGTGCCAACTTACCACCTGGCAAAGACCCCCGTCAGTTTGGCATCACAGCGTTTAACCATCCGCTCAATCTGACCAAGGAACAGCTTTCTCAAGTGGCCCTGTAAGCATTGAAACATTGATTAAAATAAATGTAAATAACATTAAGTGCATTGGTCATGTTTTTCTAATCTCTGAGCCCTGATTTATGGCATTTCAGAATGACCACCTCAGTGGACGTGCTGGTTTCCATCTGTGTGATCTTCGCCATGTCCTTCGTCCCCGCCAGCTTTGTTGTCTTCCTCATTCAGGAGCGAGTGAATAAGGCCAAGCACATGCAGTTTATCAGCGGAGTGCAGCCATACCTCTACTGGCTGGCCAACTTTCTCTGGGATATGGTAAGTGTTTGATTTCACTTTCAAATCTCATAATGCACCACTCACCTACTTGGCTGCTGACCCAAAATCTCTAATGCACATTTCTGTTTTCTGGTACAGTGCAATTATGTCGTTCCTGCTACTCTAGTAATCCTGATCTTTGTGTGCTTTCAACAAAAAGCCTACGTCTCCGCAACCAACTTGCCAGTTCTTGCCCTTCTACTGCTTCTTTATGGGTAAGAAAAACAAATCAGGACATTCACTTATATCAATAATTCGAGCTCAATAAGGCAATCATTTATGTAGGTACTGACAATATAATTTTTATAAATGGAAACAGAAAAAAACTGATTATGAACTTTATTTATCATAGAAATATAATAAAATAGGGGGGAAAAGTATGTTTGGGGACATTTATTTAAAGAAAATGTGAAATAGAAATCAAATGGAGGGAAAAAAGATTATAAAGGGAAAAAAGATTATAAAGTACATTTAGGGATTTTTTGAAGAAAATGTTAAGTAGAAATCTAAAAACAGAAAAATTGATTACAAACTAAATATTCAAATAAAAATCACATTATAAAGTATGTTTGGGTATATTTTCTAAATAAATTTTGAAAGAAATGGAATGCAACAGAAAAAATAGAATAAACGCAAGAAAAAAATTATAAAGTACATTTAGGTATATTTTCTGAAAGAAATGGAAAAGAAATTGAATATAAAAAATATGTTTAAAACTAATTATAAACCACATTTTAAAATAATTATAAAGTACATTTAGAGACATTTTTATAGAAAATGTGAAATAGAAAAATAGAAAAAAAAGTGATTAAAAATAAATATTTAAATAAAAATAAATTCAAATTAGAACAAAATCACATTATAAAGTATGTTTGGGTATATTTTCTGAAGAAATTTTGAAAGAAATGTAATACAACAGAGGTTTTAGGTGCACTTTCTGAAGAAGATGTGAGAGAATTACAAAGTACATTTGGGTATATTTTCTGAAGAAAATGCAAAAGAAATTGAATATAAAAAGGTAGAAAAAATGATTATAAACCACATTTATAAAGTATATTTATAACAGTTGAGGTATATTTTCTAAAGTAAATGTGAGTAGTGCTTGTCTTTGTGAAATATGTCTCTTAGATAGTCTGATCCCTAGATATGGCTGGGGGTCCTCTGTATATTTTCTGTAGTGAAAGAGCCCACCCTCATCTATCCATATATTGTGTTCCGCAGATATTGAAAAACCCCTTTCGGGCCCCATATGGGATTATACATTATACTTTCCAAAGTTGAAAAAGCCCACAACCTGGGAATGTTCCTTAGTGAAAAGAGTCCACTCTCATGTCTCTGTGATATTGTGGTACCTAGATATGCTTGGGGCCTGACATGGGGCCTCAATACACTGCCAATTTGTACATAACATTTTCCCTTATAATAAATACTCATTTTTGTCTCTCTTCAGATGGTCCATCACTCCTCTTATGTACCCAGCTTCATTCCTCTTCAAAATCCCCAGCACTGCTTATGTGGTGCTCACTAGCGTCAACATCCTCATTGGGATCAATGGCAGCGTGTCCACTTTTGTCATGGAGTTATTTGGAAATAATGTAAGAAATTACTTTTTTGGTTTCATCCTAATGCAGTCTTGCTATTTGCTATTCCTAGCAGCACATATAATGATTTCTAATGCCGCTCATCCTCTGCTACAGGAGATTGGTGGCATTAATGACATCCTGAAGAATGTTTTGCTCATCTTCCCACATTTCTGCCTGGGTCGAGGTCTCATTGATATGGTGAAGAATCAGGCCATGGCTGACGCTCTGGAGAGATTCGGTAAGATTAGCTTGCGCCGCTTTAAATTTTACATTTTTGACACAGATTGCAAGAATAAGAGCAATGAAGACCTTGATCTATGTCCACTGTATTTACTGTAACATCTGTAAGGGTGATTATTACAAATGCTGAATGCTCTCTTACCTTGCATTAGGTGAGAACCGTTTCCGTTCTCCATTGGAGTGGGACATGGTAGGCAAGAATCTTTTTGCTATGGCTGTGGAAGGAGTGGTTTTCTTTATCATCACAGTCCTTATCCAGTACCGTTTCTTCTTTGAACCCAAGTAAGCAACATCAAAACATAACATTCTGAAACAAATTATATTCATATGAATTGCTAATGAAGTTATGGAGTAGAAGATTTAGAAGATCTAAAATGATGGTTGGCCATTTTCTGCAGGTCTTTAAGTACCAAGTTGAGTCCAATTGGAGAGGAAGATGAGGATGTGGCCAGAGAGAGGCAGAGGATCATGAATGGAGCTGGACAGGGAGACATTCTTGAACTCCGACAACTCACTAAGGTCAGCAGAAATCCTCAGCTGATGATCACAGACATCAACTTTAGTATTTCAAATTTAGCAAAATAAATGGTGCCCTCATTAATCGGTCATCCTTCTCTTTTACAGGTGTACAAGCGAAAACAGAAGCCTGCTGTTGATCGTCTATGTGTTGGCATTCCTCCAGGAGAGGTAATTCATGACAGCTGCCTCATGATCAGCCTCATCCGAATGAGTCACGTCTACTGTAAAACCACAACTGACGTGTTTCCTTCTACTTTCAGTGTTTTGGTCTGCTTGGTGTCAATGGAGCCGGAAAGACCAGTACTTTTAAAATGCTGACCGGAGACTCTGTGGTCACCAAAGGAGAAGCATTCTTGGCTGGGAAAAGGTGCAGACATTAAAATACATGTAGTTTTTACATTAGAACAGATGCTACTTCCTTATTACAGCTTAGCCTATTACATATAATACATATATATCCAAAAATGATATATATATATATATATATATATATATATATATATATATATATATATATATATAGACTAAGCTGTAATAAGAAAGTAGTATACATATAAAGTCATAGATTAATCTGTAAGTTTTGGATGCATTTTTTGATGACGCTGCTCTCTTATTTCCAGTATACTCAGAGAAATAGATGAAGTACATCAGAACATGGGCTACTGCCCTCAGTTTGATGCCATCAATGATCTGCTGACAGGACGGGAACACCTGGAATTCTATGCCATCCTGCGTGGTGTACCAGAGAAGGAAGTTTGTGATGTGAGCAGAGCAAATATTTGAATAATGACTTACTAATTTTGATATCATTTCATGGTATGTGAACTTTAGGGTGAATCACACAGGTCCAGGTCATATTTTACCCCAAAAATAAAAAAAACAAACCTGAAATTATACATACTTATAAATTTTTTCACATTTGACATGCCAAATAAGTGCTTGGGCCACCATAATGTTCATTATCAAAATACAAAAAAAAACTAAATAAATAAATAAATAATAATAATAAAATGAAATAAAATAAAAATAAAAGCATTTATACAGGCTTTAGTGTATGCCGATTTGATGATTTTTCTAAAAAAAAAAAAAAATCATTGTACAAAAATATTAAAAATACTGTATTTCAGTAATAATTTCCACTGACAATACAAAAAAAAAATTATATTTTGCATAAAAATTTTGCATTTTGACCATTTGAGCACATTTCCCCATAATTCTCATCTCCTTATTATCATGCATAAAATGTATTTATACAGCCTTCAACTTATGCTGATTTATTTTTTCTTTGTGATCTGGTTTTGTGAAATTAACCCTAATAGGAACTATTAAAGTGTTGTTAGTTTTACTGATGTGTTGTATCTTTGGGCAGGTGGCGGAGTGGGGAATCCGTAAACTGGGCCTCGTGAAGTACGTGGACAAGAAAGCAGGAAGCTACAGCGGTGGCAACATGCGCAAACTCTCCACCGCCATATCACTCATTGGAGCCCCACCAGTGGTCTTCCTGGTATGTGCATTTCCTCAAAAACACACACATCTACACACAAAGACACTTATACAACTGGCTCGAAGTCTTGTGCCTCCTTGGGGGAATGTCTGCAAACTAATCAACAAAAACAACATAAGTCTGAATCATATGACCACTGTTTGGTTATTCTCTCCACTGGGTTTCCCGCTCTGGTTGTATAAGGAGTTCAGGACTATAACACCCCCAGAGCTAAATTACCCTGAACTCTTTAGCCTTTGCCTTCAGAGAGGCCTCACTGTGGGTTGATTACACAAAGATGACATAAAAACACTCAAGAGTCAGCCAGCCAGTTTCGGTGCACTTGTGTGTGCGATACACATGTGAGGAAGACATGGTGTAGCTAATCAGTGTGTGTTTCCTATGGCCGAAACTGAGTCTGGCTGTGCTTTTGGTTACAGGACGAGCCCACCACTGGAATGGACCCCAAAGCACGACGAGCATTGTGGAACTGCATCCACAGCGTCATCAAAGAGGGACGCTCTGTTGTACTTACCTCACACAGGTACATTCATCAGACTTTTGCTACAATTACAGTTTATGCACTTAAACTGAACACTAACAGTCAGCTATTGTTATAGACAAGGACATGCAGCGCTGACAGCACTGATGATAGTATTGTTTTCCTCTAAATTTTGCTAAGCTTAGACTTCCATCTATCACTAGGGGGCAGTATTTCATCAGTTTTCTTCCATACTAACCTGTGTTCTGTTCACTCTTAGTATGGAGGAATGTGAAGCGCTGTGCACCAGGATGGCCATCATGGTGAACGGCAGGTTCCGCTGTCTGGGTAGCGTCCAGCACCTGAAGAACAGGTAAGATCATGAATAATATAGAGCGCAGCAGTTGGGATTCGGAAGTAAGAATCCTTATTTTCTTCATTGGGGAATTGGGTTTTAAAGACTTATTGCAACACTACCGTGAGCTGTGAGGTTGTTAATTGATCATCTATGCTTTGTTGAAGCTGTCAGTTCACATTATTCCTTATTTTTAAATAATTGTGTGTAAAAATGGAATTCTTGGTGAAAAACTGCATTACCCATGATTCTGCAGAGAAATCTCTCCCAATCAGAGAACGGAAACAAGCAAACTGCCCCAAAAGAAAAACTACTTAAATATTTACAATAATAATCATATTTAAATATTTGTATATATGTGCATATTTTGCAATATTCATGAACATTTTATTTCTATATACACTAGAAACACCAGCAACAAATCAATAGTTTTATATTTATCTGTCATTTTAATCAAGTTTGTCATTCCCAAAGTTTCATGGGATTGTAGTTCTTTCCCTCACAAAGTCATTAAGTACACAGCCTTTTTGTCCAATTTTCATATATTTTTTGGCTTTTTGGCTGTTGTGATTCACCTCGTAGCTGGTTGGTTGGTTTAGTTCATGTCTTATTTAAGCTATATAAAGGTAATGTGTATTAATTCTGCACACTAGGAGCGTCATTAAATTGCTAAAATGGCTCAAAACAAGAACATTAAGTATAAAGCATACATTATTTTTGTGCATATATATGTATGTGACATCACTTGCTTCTCTTCCTGCAGATTTGGAGATGGGTACACCATCATTCTGAGGGTTGCGGGGCCAGATCCTGACCTGCAGCTGGTGATGAAGTTCATTGAGAGCGAGCTGCCGGGAAGCACCTTGAAAGAAAAACACAGAAACATGCTGCAATACCAACTTCCCTCGTCTCTCACCTCCCTCGCTCACATCTTCAGCATCCTCGCTAAGAACAAAGAGTTTCTCAGGATAGAGGACTACTCCGTGTCCCAGACCACTCTGGACCAGGTGAGGGGGCATTTCCAACCTTAAAATATCACAGGCACATAGCTCAGTGACCCCTACTGGGGACAAGAGGAAGTTAAAAAGCAGTCAACTGTTAAAGAAGAATATATTTTGAAGAATGTTGGTAACCAAACAGTTTTGGGTCCCATTGACTTCCATAGTATTTTTGTCCATACTGTTTGGACAAAAAATATCTCGTTTTGTGTCAATCACAGAAGAAAGAACGTCATGCAGGTTTGGAATGACACGAGAGCGTAAATGACTGAATGTTTTTTTCTGGGTAGACTATGCTTTTGGAACATTGCACATTAATAATATTAATTAAAGACAACAAAAATGGTATCACAACAAGGTTGTTAAAAAAATCTTTATTTTAGCTAAAGTTTTTGTTTAGATAATATATGTATGTGTACTGTGTATATTTATTATGTATATATAAATACACACACATACAGAATATATTTTGGAAATATTTACATGTATACATTTATATTCATATAATTTATAAATATATAAATATTTAATATATAAACAAATTTTTTCTTAAATATATACATGCATGTGTATTTTTATATACATAAATATACAAAGTACACACACTTATGTAAAAAAATGATTATTTTGGATGCGATTAATTGTTTGACAGCACTATATATATATATATATATATATATATATATATATATCTATATATATATATATATATATATATTATATATATATATATATATATATATATATATATATATATATATATAATTACTACAAATGACAAAAACACAACAAAACTACTAAACTTTTAACAAATTCAAATGAAAAGGGGCATTCTAAAAATAAAAACTGATTCAAAATATTAATAAAACTATAACAGTATCTCAATGATACTAAAATAACACTGATTCACAACACATTTAACTCCCAGAATGTGTAAATAAAGTGAATATTTTGCAGTAAATGATATAGGTGATTATTGGTTAAAATGACTTTTTCAGCAGAAAAGTGAGATATCTTTACATTTGGATTAAAAATAAGGAAAATAAACCTTTTCTTTACAATAACTTACACAGATATTATTTAAAAAGTACTTGGGGGGGGGGGGATTTTTATTTCATGTTTCATATTAATTTCTGTCTTTAAATCTTATGAACTAGTATAGTATTTAGTATTTTTTTTTTGTCTTGCTGTGATTACTAAATACTCTACTTCCCAATCAACAGGTATTTGTTAACTTTGCCAAGGACCAAAGTGACGACCACTCAGACAGCTCCATTCGTCATAAAGAGACAGCAGTCAACATGGCCCTCCTGAGCCCTCTGTCTACTAAAGAGAACTTGGAAAAGCCAATAGAAAGCTTTGTTTGACCTGGAGTCTCCCTTTACACTACATGCTAACTGGAGCCAGTGGATTCCACATATTTCACAATGTTTTTGTGGCCTTTGAGCCACGGTCTGCCGTTATGACCTCTGTCTGAAGATAAACGTCTTCACTGGTCAGCAGAGAGGCAGATACAGCAGCCGAGACACTCAATGCAAGTCAATGCAAAGGAAATTAAAAAGACTTCTCTCGTGTTTCTAGCATGGCTGAATCTGATCAGTGCTAGTCACAGTGTTCAAAACTTGAAGCCATAATTTCTGGTGTAGTCTGACTGCACAGACTGTATTTTGCGCAGTCGTCGATAGAGATCGATTTTCATCATGCGAGATAATCGGGCCGACGGAAAAATGCCAATGATCAATAATAATTCAGGGTCAGTGTCTTTGTATTTTATTTTCTTAAGACTAAAAGACTGGGAATCACATGCTGAAGAATCATAATTGTTTGCGTGGCCAAGGGCTGAACTGCAAAACTGAAAATTGTATTATGTTAAAATGACTTTGTTCTTAATATATGTCTTTATTTATAAACAAGCAATTCTTTTAGATGTTTTAAAAAGTCAGAAGGGGCATTATTTTATAGGCTGTTCTATCCAAGAGTGCCTCAAGTTATCTTTATACATGCCTTTGTGCATGGGCAAAACAAAAAAGTGATTGATTTTTGTAGTTTTTTTATAAAATAATAAAAAAGTTTATACATGTAAGCTTTACGGTTACATATGTAACAAGTACCTCGACTGACATGGTAATCCTAGTGGATTCTCATGGAGTCGCATGAACAACTTCAATTAAAATCAATTAAAACATACCAATTATGTGCCTTCTTTAGTAAAAGGGCATCCGGTGTGCCCTTCAATGGATCTCTGGACCATTAAATACAGAAATCCACAAACACAACACTGATTCCAGCTGTATTACATAGCTGTTCAGTACAGTAAGGGTGATCTGTCCATACATTGAGTTTGGATTGTTAAATCAGTATTTGGATCTCATTGGGAGTGGCAACAACGTTGTCTGCCTTTCATCCAAGCACTTTACTTGCTGTGTTAATTGAAATTTAATTTAATGTCACAATGTGTTAATCTTTTTGCACTGGATTCTGCACAGACAATGTCTATGCTGTTTTTCATTTACTGTTAAGTTTTGCTTTGGGTTCGACCAAAACAATAGAACAAAAAAACCTTAAAAGGACAAAAAGTTTTAGTACCACAGTGATGTTCCTCATTCAATACCTGATTACATTTCAAATTTATGGCTGTGGATTGTCTGTTACTCGCTTTGTACACTTACTGTATTTACATAATAAAACATGACAATTCTACAACCCTAATATTGTTTGATCTGTGACGTCATATTGGGAAATTCAATGTATTAATTATTTCCAGTGTCAATCTTCTTAAAATTTAACCAAAAGAAGCTACACTACATTACTACATCTAATCCATGCAAAAATGCAAATATAACACTGCTGAATTTCTCATTGATTTTGACATGTAAGCATTTATTTAGAAAAAGAATGACGTTACGAAAAAAACTGACGGTAAGTCTGCAGTAGTTTGATGATGTGATGCAAAGCATATTTTGATTCACAATCATTATTTGACCATCAGTAAACTTGCTAGAATTAAATCTGTTTATCAGTTCACTTATCTCATGCACTGCATAAATGAAATTTCAATCCACATTTGCTTGATTTTGAAGTCAAACCATGAAGTCATGTTATTTGATTGGTGAGAAAGCACAGGGGAACATGAGTTTGTTCTTCTGTGACACCAGGTACACTGCACTCTCCCTTACTGCAGAAAAATACAAACCGTAAAACATAAATAGGTTATTTTTCCAAGACAAAAATTTCCAGAATTCTCTAATAATAATGGTATGATAATGTCCTGTGTAATGAGTTATATTTAAGATTTACCTGCCGCCACCACTCTGGCGTCTTCATGAGATGTATGCCGTATTGCTGCCCGCTGGTCTGCGCTCTCATACCACCATAAAACATGCACTGCATGGAAAGAAATAACAGAATATATATGTATATATATATTTAAAAAAGCTCACCAGGGCTGTATTTATTTGATTTAAAAAAACAGTAATATTGTGAAACATTATTACTTTTAAAATGTTTTATATCAGAATTATGATTCACTATGAACTATGATACAGCATTTATTTCAGGATTCTATGATGACTAGAAAGTTCAAAACAGAATTATTTTTTTAACATTATAAATGACTGTACTGTTGTCTACTTAATGAGTCTTTGTTGAATAAAAGTATTCATACCTTTCCCAAAAAAAATAAAAAATAAAAATACTGACCCCAAACTCTTAAACGCTAGTGTGTATTTAAATTACAGGTTGCAGCTATGAAAAATATGATTTGACAATTGTTTTAAAACATATCTGCTTTCTTGTCTACACTCACCTTGATTGAGCTGTCCAAATTCAGAGTGAAAAACCCCAACGGCATGGGAGTATCCTGACCCTGTGTGGGTGCCCACTGCTGCCTGAAACGCCTTGCCCCACACCGCCGGACCACCTGGCTTCATCTGGAAGGTGGACAGCTCAAAAACTCCTACAAAAAACAGCATATTTAAATAAAAGCTGTTTATCAGTTCACCTAGAGAATGTGAAATCTATATAACTTTGTTCTGTGAACAGTTTATGAACTTTTATGCATATTTGTAATAGCAGAAAGGGGCATATTCAGAAAACCTCTTTGAAAACAGTCATTATTATCAATAGGTAAGTTGTTCAGATGTTTTATTTTTCTTTTATTTATGTTTTATATCAGCCATAGTACCATGTGAGCATGCATTGGTGCCCCTTTAAAAATCAATGCATGAATGTTAATGCACATTCTCACCTCCATCTTTGGGTGGCTTCTGAATTTTGCTCCAGGGTACGAGGTACGTCACCTCATTATCCTGAGAGCTCAGCATGGGCATTGTTTTAGAGATGTACTGCTCAATCCAGTTGGGGTCTTGAGCCAGGGCTGCCCGCACAGATGCCCGCTGAGCATAGCTGTCTGAACACATTACAGCAAAGACATAAAGGAGTGTATCTTATGGAATAGCATGTGAGCTGCATTGAGTTTTTAGATATTTTAAATAAAATAAATACATATTATCTTAGTAAGATTACTTGTTTACAGTATGAACGCTAAGAATGTTTAAAAATGTTAACCCTCAATGTTGTGTTGCAGTCATTTTGACCTGGAGAGGATTTTATTCAAATGCTAGTTAATGTTATCACATTGGACTAAAACTTACCATCTCTGCTCACAGAGGGTATTACAACTTCCCAAAAACAAATTTGTACTTTTTTTTTTAATCATTATTTTTTTCATCTTCAATACTTCTGGTGTTTCCAGTCAAAAATGAAAATTGCTTGTTTTCTGTAATGTAAAATGGCTTCAAGCTTTTTTGTTATGCTATATTATTACCAAATACTAGATAGAATCTTTTTTTATCAACTTGTTTTCTTTCAATTAGCACATATTTTGTTTTTCTTTCTGGAACTGATTAATTGTAGGCCTCATTGATCTGAGCTCAGTTTCTGAGTGAAAAAAAGCATTGTGGTTAATTTTGGCATTTTTCACTCAAAAACTGGGGTGCGTAAGCTTAGATCAATGAGACCTATGAGAAAGCAAGCTGACAAAAAGTTGATTTAGATTTAGTGATAATATAGCATAATGAGAGATTTGCAATCAATTTTTTTTTTTTTTTTTTTTTAAAAGCCAGTATTTTTTGATTGGGTAATTAATTTTCAGTACAGCACAAGGGTTTTAAATAAGTGGTTATGAAGCAGGATGCCTCAGCTAATATGGGACACCTGCCAACCCCTAGAATTAAAGAGCCAGGTTCCTTAGGTCAGAAATTTCAATGTTTTGTTGCATTTTACTTATTTATGAATCCTAGAAAGGTTTAAAAGCATAGATTAGACGTTTAAGAATTCAGTAGTCATTCTCACCATACTTCCATATGTGGAAAACCTGATTGAGACCCCCATATTCCACACTCCAGTATCCGATGAGCTCTGAGTGGGCTGTCCGCAGGTGGATCTTCTCATTGGTCAGTTTGAGGAAGGCAGCACTGAGATGCGGCTGGATGTAATAGGTGCGAAACTCATAGAAGGTTCCGTGCTGCTGCTGAGGTCCGGTGGAGATCGATGCCCTGGGCTGCTCGGGAAATGGAAAACAAACTGCTAGTGTCACCATCTGGTCATTACTGGAACTGTTCAACTTAAATACAAGATAAACACTTGTCTGAATCTATACGAACCATGAGATTGCATAAAACCGACTCATTGTAGAAATGGCAGCTCCAGCCTTCTGCTTCTGTTGATTTTTATTTCAATTTCCTAAGGTCTTATTAAAGCACTGCCCCACATCTAAAACCTTGAGTACATTTAAAAACCTTGAAACTAACATGTGATGTTAAAGATAAACTGTACAAATGTTTATGTTCTACAGGCTCAGACCAGCCATTTCCCACTGAAGTACAAAGGTTTACAAGTTATGTTTTTTTAAAACAAGACAACTCTATACTTAACTCTGCGCCAGGCACGTGCAAGGGGGGGGGGGGGGGGGGTGGAGGCGGTGCCCCTTTCCCCTTGATTTTTTTGTAATTAAACGCGCTTTTGTGAAGGCTTGCCCAATCTAACTATTAGTAAAATTAGTTAATAATAGTTTAGCCATAAATTATCCACATGATGACCTTTCACCTGACGATCTCATCCGGGACTATCCCTCGCGTTCAGACACGCCTTTAGGATGCCTTCAGTAACGTCCGCGGCTGCCGGTAAGTGGAGTTCGTTTATAAAGGCTACTACGAACACCCTTTCCCATTTTTATCACAGAATAATTCAGGAAATATCATTTAATATAGAAACTATAAAATATATGTCAATCAGTACTGCATTTTTCATATAGTTTATTTATTTATTACCTGAAAATAACTTAAAACACACATAAACCATATATTTTCGCAATCGTGTGTTTATTGTCTTCACGTTTCATCAGTAAAAACGTTTCTGCTTTTATTCAGCTCAGCTACAGCGATAGCCGTGTGAGTTTGTCCATACGTCAAAAGTTTCTGCGCGAGAGCTCCCTCTGGCTTCGAGTATGAATGAAACATGCACTGCACGAGAGTGTTCAGCTCTCCTGATATTCACATCTCATTTTGGATACGAATAAAACGTCAGGTCATGTCTCTTTTAATTTAAATCTAGAAACCTCTATGTGAAAACACCTGCTCGAGCTTGAATAAAGTGCGGGGGACGAATTTACATTTTATTAAAATTAATATTAAATATAAAAAATGCAGCTAACATAGTTCTACACAGCAATAAAAACAAAGGTGCTTGTTCTCTTTCGTTCTTGCTGTTTAATTGGGAAAAGTTTAAAGCGTGTCGAGGTGTCTTTTGTCTTTTTTATGTTATCTGACTAAAAACTATTAATACTTTGACCTATTATTATTACAGTATTTATTTAAAAAACGTAGAGTGCCTTAAAAATAATTATCACAACAGTAAAACAGGCTTATACTTATTTTCTCGTCCTCCGAATTATACTTATCAATCCTGTTTTTATAATCATTATCATTCAAAAAATGAATAAATTCAGAAGAGGATTAAGACAGGAATATTTTTTTCTACAACAACAACAATAATAATAATAATATCATTCCAGAGTAATTAAGAGGTGCAAAAAATGTCTTTAACATTTAAACTTAAAATGGTCTTTTCTGTTCTGTGTTTCTTTTTCAAACCTGCGTCATGGCATTTGCTGCTGTATCAATACAGAAGCATCCATTTCGACACACATATCAGCAAGGGGCACAGCCCTATTAAAAACCGTGTTGCATGTGCCCCTTTTATACTTTTAGCACCTGCCCCTCCAAAGGTCTCTGCACAGCCCTACTCTGTGCAAGGACAAAACTGAACAGTTAGACACACTGTGTATAAATATAGAAGGGTCAAAAAGTTTTAGACTGCATTGCAAGAATGCATTTTCTTTTGGACCATTAAAGATGGGAATGTAAGAAGAAAGACAAGTTTTAAAGTCACTGAATCAAATAAGCAAACCCCTGTGAACTCTTTTGCACAAAAGGTCCGATTTTCTTCATTTTCACAAGATGCTCTTTGGATCTTTCTCAAATCATGCTGCTGAACACGGTCATCAGGTTTTACACAAACGTTTGGAGTTTATGCAGCTCAACTGCTGCTGTCATAAAGAGTCATATTAAGACATTTAACCTTTTCACAGAAACTGTAATACTTATTTATCAATTTTACCAGTAGTCTTAGACATTTGGACCTCAATATATAATCAATATATGCATGAAGAACATTAATGAAACACATGAATTGTGTCTATTAAACTCCTTTGCAATGATTTCATGCTTTTGTAACTCCTGACACTGCCAAGGTCTTACCAAACAATGTAACAATGGAGTTACATGATCATATGACTGATAATGGGGGGCGTCCTCTGACACACCTCCAAAACACTAGCGTTTGTCTTTTAATTCAGTGCCATTAAAAAGTCACACAGGTTCAGTATCATTAAAATGTTCTGTGAAGAAAACTTAAACTATTGAATGTGAGTTATTTTCCAATGTGTAAAACTAGTGACTGATGATTAAACTCACTGTAGGTCGGCTTTTCACAGACAGACAGTGTTCTGCGTGACGTGACGCGTTCCGGAAAATACCGCGTAATTGTATCATTTTACTCAGTGTGGATCTAAACTGTACCTGCAGCGTGATTGACAAGCCAGATGAGACGTGCAGTACTGAACGAAGTTCACTCAGAGTCAGTACGGAAGCCGAAAAGTACCGTTCAAGTTCGCTGCATAAAACAATAAGTTCTTGTGCAATATGTTAATTTTTTCAGCGGGCAGTTTTTTATTTTATTTTATTTTATTTTATTTTTTTATTTTATGTATATTATTATTATTCATCAGCCTTTAATGTATTACATTTATAATATTTAAAAATATTGTACAGCTATAAGGATAAGTTGTCAACCTTTGTAAACTTCTGATTCTCTAAATATTTGAAATATTTGCCCGTTTCTCCTGCAGACAGCAATAGATGTATCAGACATAAACAAATACTAATTCTATGCACATTAAGGAAACAGTTTGCCCTAAAAATGCTAGAAATGTTTTTTTTTTTTTTTTTTTTAAAGAAGTCTCTTATGTTCCCCATGGAAGCATTTATTTGATCAAAAATACAGTTTAAAAAATGAAAATGTGAAATATTAATTTTTTTTTGGCAGAACACAAATTTACACACTCTTATTGTCTATACTTCAGCAGTTCACAGTGGACACAGCTGTCAAACTCCAAAACACACAAATTAAAAACCCATAAAAGTATCAATACGATTGTGATTTTGTGATTTTTTTTTTAAGTTATTAAAGTTAATTTAAGTTATTAAAGGGATAGTCCACCAAAAAATAACAATTCTGTCATAATTTACTTATCATTCCAAACCTGTAAAGCATTTCTTTCTTCAAATAATTATTTCTTCAATTTATTATTTAAATTATTTAAAGATAGTCTGTATGGGGGGTGTTCAATAATTGTTATTAATCTCAAGATTTTTGTAGTTAAATCAAGTACAATATAGTACCTTTAACCCCTTAAGTGTCCCCCCCCCCCCCCATTTTGAACATAGACGTGAAAGTGCACTATCCACATTTAAATTGTTATAATTCATGAACGCTTTGGAATACAGACCTAAAGTTGGACTCTTTTTTAAGAAGACAATCTTCAGATTATTGCAGTGGAATCATTTCAAAATATTAAACTATCAAGAGTAAAGAAAATTCATTGTACCTTTATTTTATTTTATATAAAATAAATATTTTTCTAAATATTTTAGAATCCAAAATTGCTATTAAAGCCTTATGTCTAATTAAGTTATGTTCCAAATTTGAAGTTGATATAAAAAATTGAGAGGTTTCTGTGAGATTTTATGTAGGGCGTTATGCTACAAACAGCAACAGGTGCCATCCAAACTCCATTGATTTTTTTTTTTTTTTTTTGATGCATTTTTCTGTCACAAATGTCTAAATTTCTCTCTCAATATTACTTCTATCACAAAATATCACCACCAAATATGGAATCTTGAGACTTAGACCTTTCCAACGATATGTATTCTGTCAAGATTATAAAAAGTTTTGATCCTAAAAGACTGTAATACATTTTGTAATATGACACTTGACACGGCCCACTAAGGGGGAGGAGACCGCCAAAAGTTTTTAAAGTACCATTTTCATGGTAACACATTGTCCGATTTCAGAATGGTTTTCACATGAATTCTGAGGTTTTAAGCTTTCAAATTATATATAATTTATGATGATTACTAAAATGTGTGATGTGTGACAAAAAAAAAAAGAGTGTCAATGGGCCTACCTGTGGGAAGGTGACACTTATGGGATTAAACTTTTATTTGTTGCTTTAATTACTTGATTTATTATTGGTTAAATTTGCCAGAATTTCTCTATTTTGGGTTTGTGCCATAATTAATTTTCACTTCACTTCTATAAAACTATCCCCCGGTTTCATCTAAATCTAAATCTGAGCTGTTTCAGCTGAAAGAAATTTGCACTGACTGATCTTAAAATATATCAGTCCCTTCGTTTTGTCTCAAGATGCACACCGGTAATGTTTTTCTCTAAGCGCGTTTATAAAAATTGCTTAAATGTCCTAATTGAACTATGATCTGATCCTGGCTTAGTCTAAGCCTTGTCTGTTAAAATCAGGAGTTCCTTTTTGCACTTTTTCATAAGAATTAAAAATTATATAAATTTCAGAAATCTTCAAGAGGATGTTCTCTTTTGCTACACATACAGTATATATTTTTAAGTTCAAAGTGTTTATCAATTCAATATTCCCTGCTAAATTATGTAGTTAATACTTACATACATAATTATTGTTAACTGCATTCCATGTTTAGTGGAATTCCATTCATTTCACTTTGGGGCCAATAAACAGGGACACACCTGCCAGCCAGACCTGTTTTGAGGGATACTATACAGACCAATGCATTTTGGATTGTGCTCAGCAATTTTTGGACAGACTGGAATGTTTATCCCTTAATAAAGAGAGAGACAATAGAGAGGCTCTGTACTCAGTGTTGTTGACGCGAGACGGTGGGTAGGTGGGGCGGAGAGCCGTCAAAATATCAGCACCTCTCCTCCTCCTCCTCACTTTCAAGCTATATGTTGCTGGTCACCAACAATACAACACTCAGAAACGAGCTGGAAGTCATCAGTTGCTAAGTAAAAGCTCTCCGCCTGAATTTGCAAATACAGATTTCACTTTTAAAATCCAGAGTTCCTTCATTTGAGTATCATGACTGGAACAGCAGTGGTTCTGATGAGCCTGGTGCTCATCCTCTCTGTGGGTAAGTCACTCCCATTGGAATTATTTTATTATTTTAATAATTGATGTGTGCCATTTGCAATTAATGACAGAATTATTGCCATGAGATTAATCCAGCAGTACAATTTTTTCAGGCGCAGAGGATAAATCAAGACTTTACCGCAGGGTATGTCCATTTATTCACTAAAACCCATAACAAACACCTATTAGATGATGATTTGTGATGCATAACTGTGAATTGTGTGTGGGGGTTTTTTTAATCTGACAGCCTGCATGTGGAGGTTTGAGCATCAATCAAGCATGCCCTCTCAACTACTCTCCCGTATGTGGTAATGATGGCATCACATACGTCAATGAATGCACCCTGTGTGTGCAGAGAATGTGAGTGCATTCATTTGCTTCTGTTTGCGTAGGATAACAGCACTACTGTATGGATGCTGAGATTTTGAATCACTGAAAGGGTGTTTGTTTTTTAGGCACACTAACGCAGACATTTTGATTGTGAAAGAAGGCCGCTGCTGAGGTGGAGGACCTTATGATATCATCACTTCACTTTTCATATCTATGTTTGTTTAAGAGTGTTGTTTGCTATGCTCATCCAGAGGATGTGATCAGTATAGGCCTACCTATAAACAGTAGATGTGTGAACACCTACTGCATGTTAAAATGAAAAATAGGCTACTAGCACTAAAAAAACAAGTACTAATGTGTCAGTTTTATCACATCTGAGTGACTTTGAGTGAATAGTGCGGTGTTTGATTTTCTAATAAGTCGATACTGTCTTGTCTTTCTTTAATATATTTCTTTCTATAATATAAATTTCTTCCTTTATTTCTGTAGGAACTGCTCTTAGTGCAATGTTAGGAGTGAAGTTTTGGAGTTACAGCTTATTTTTCTAAATATGTTTAAAAAAATCTAACAAAAATGGAAATGTGACATGATGATAGATATAGACAGAAGCTGTGGGAAGACATTTATACCTTTACATTTTTTGCTAATAAAATAAACATACTTGGCCAAACAAATGTAAGACTGACTAGCTTCACTTTGTCTCGCTTTTCTTTACATTGAGTTAGCAACATAATTATCACTGGCAATGAAAAAAAAACAGTCCCACTGGGCACAACTAGCCATATTATTCTGCATGATCATTTAACTCTCATTCAAAATTGCCAATGAAACATCTCGTTCTATTAAAAAACATTGCTGACAGAAATCGTGGATTCGTTATGTTTTTAAATCTTCTGAAGCGGCTGATGTCTCGTAAACTGTGTGGCGTAACACAATTTTCAGAACTGTATTTTGAGGGACTGTATAGAGTGGCGTACCCATACAAAAGAGTAGATGTTGATATATCAATCTCAATAAGTAAAGCAGAAGCTAAAAAAAATCTGGATGGAAATTATGAAAAAGTGGCAGAGTAATTGGGATAGAGAGGAAAAAGGGAGACATTTATACAGTATTCAACAGAAGGTTGGGACAGGGAAGATCACTGGAAGGAATCGAAGGGAAGAAATAATTTTCACTAGGTTAAGGATTGGTCACTGTGGGTTAAATAAGTGCTTACATATCTTAGGTAAGCATATATCAGGTAGATGTGAATTTTGTGACAGTATTGAATCTGTTGAGCATGTGGTACTTGAATGCCAAAAGTATGAGAGAGAAAGGATAAAGATGAAAGAAAGCATTAGGAATTTGGGGGTACAAGGGAATTCACTTAAGGAACTTCTGGGAAAAAATTCAAATGATGTTAGTACACATTTATTTAGCTTTCTGAAGGACACTGGTATAGTAAATAGGATATAGAATACAGTTTTGGAAGTTATTATAAGGGGAGGGGGGAGAAGAGAGATGGAAAGTCTACCTTCTACATATAGTTTATCTCTGTCTAGCTCCGGTTCACACTCCAGTACAGTAGGTGGCGGTAATGCACTATTGAAGTTGGATGCCAACCGCCGTTAAACATCAAGGAAGAAGAAGAAGACGTACCAAAACATGAGAATGGAAATTGTGACAAATGTGGGTTAACAGAAAATGTAGAACATGTACTGATAAAATGTGAGGCTTATGAAAGATAACGTTTCCAACTAAGTCAAGCTTTAAGATATTTGGAAATAAATGATATGTCAATCCAGGTTTTGTTAGGTGATGGACCTAAACAATCAAGAATATATCACGAATTTAAAGGAAACAGGATTGATTAATAGGATTTAGGATACCGGGTTTTTAAAAAAAAAAAAAAAAAAAAAAATTTAAGTAGCTCTTGTTTCTAAATTTCCTATTCATTATGCGCTTCACACTCCTTTCCAGTAGGTGGCGGGAATGCACCTTTTAAGTTGGTTTGCCAACCTCCATTAAATCCTAAAAGAAGAAGACGTACCAATACAATGACCGCTTACGCACATGTTGAGTTTTGAATACATTATACTTTCGGATAAGGAATAATATTTTGTAAACAGTATAATGTTAAATATTTAAAAAATACAACGCGTTTTAAGATAAACACTCGTTGAAGTTCTTCCTGAGACATGAAATTTAAAATGTAATTTATGACGATGCGCTTTCTGGATGACAGCTAACCAGTTACGCCTCACAAATATTCTGAACTAACAGCATGATTTAAGTTAAATATATTAGATATTCGTATTTATGCTGAGACTGTTGTCGGTCAACTTTCGTGGGCTCACAGAGCACAAGACACTCTTAATTCTTAAATTCAGCACATCATCTGTCATGGCCAAAAGTAAATTTGAATACGTGAGAAATTTTGAGCTTGACGACACATGTTTGAGAAACTGTTACATTGTGGTTCGGCTAGATGGACGCAACTTCCACAAGTAAGTGCTTCTGTACAGTTACAATTACTATTGCAGTCTTATGTTTGTACAATTTCGTGGAGCGTCGAAAATGAGTGATGACTGAAGTGATTTTCAAAGTGATCTTTTTGATTCCAGGTTTTCTGAGCAGCATAACTTCATGAAACCCAATGATAACCGAGCTCTGGGTTTGATGAGCCGCAGTGCCCGTTCGGTCATGCAGGAGCTGGAGGACATCACTATAGCCTATGGACAGAGTGATGAGTTCAGCTTTGTGTTTAACAGATCAACCACTTGGTTCAAAAGAAGGGCCAGGTACAATGATGACATATTGCTGTAAATGAACTTGCCAGAATGTGCCTACCATCTTGATATCCATTAAATATTTTCCTTTCTCTCTACAGTAAACTGATGACCCATGTGACTTCCCAGTTTTCCTCTAGCTTTGTTTACTACTGGAAGGAGTATTTTGGGGAGCTGCCGCTGCTGTGCCCTCCCAGCTTTGATGGCAGGGTAGTTCTGTATCCCAGCAATCGTAACCTTAGAGACTATCTAAGCTGGAGACAGGCAGATTGTAAGTGAATGTATTTTGTAGTAGATTTAGTGATAAAATGTGTTTGACTGTAACATGCATAAAACAGTATAACTGCATGAAGTAGAGTAATTTTTGACTTCTGAAATTTACTGTAATTGTACTTTATTTCATGGCAACCCTGTGGTTGTTAATATGGTAATATTAACATGTTTGCTTGTGATGGAGCATTAATGTGCACATGTGGTATATGTTAATAACATAAATATATTGTATTTTGATTATGCATTAAAATAAATGTAAAATCCATTATGTTAGGTGACTTAGAAATTAACATCTTAGCTATACAGACTACATAAACATTTAACAATGGATTTAGAATTGTTTCAGAATCTCAAAATCGTTAATTTTCACATTTGTTATTTCTATTCAGGTCACATTAACAATTTGTACAACACTACGTTTTGGACGCTGGTGCAGAAAGGTGGACTGACCACAACACAAGCAGAGGAGAGACTTAAAGTATTTGTTTCATTGAGTATTTTTTTTGTTTCATCTGAGTTGTTTTATTTTCTAGACAAGTTATCTTATAAATTTGGGAAATGCTTGTCACTAATGCACAAAGAAGGTTGCCATCCAAACCAAAATGAACATGGCAGTATTTAAAAACTGACTAGGTTTTGTCTCTCTTTTAAGAATATTATCCATTAAACAGATTTAACCAGAAACATAATCAGTAATTGCCAATATAATGCATAAATGTTTAATTGTGCCTTCTTGGATTTTATTTTTCCTTACAAGTTTAATTAAACAAACCTAGTTCCAGTACAGTTATTTTGTCTCTTTACATTCTATAACTGTAGTGTAATTTACATGAAGAAACTAAAAAGTTGTGTAATTTTTTCCCATATACAGGGAACACAAGCAGCGGATAAGAATGAGATATTGTTTTCTGAGTTCAATATCAATTACAATAATGAATCCCCACTGCACAAAAAAGGCACAACTTTAATATGGGAAAAGGTAAGTTGCAGCTGCAAAACTTTGTTGTTGTTTTTTTTTATCTTAGATGAAATTTTTTATTCTAAAATTGTTTCCTTCAGGTGAATGAAACCACAACTAAACAGATCAAGCGGCCAGATGAAGGAGAGACCGAAATTACTGTAACACGGACCAGAAAGAAGGTCACAAGTCATTCCTGTGATATCATTGGAGATCAGTTCTGGGAAGAACATCCAGACATTCTGGAAAGTGACCAGTTTTGAAAAGACCAAAATGCAAGTTCATTTTCTCTTTGGTAATTAATAAAAAAAACAAACAAACAAACAAACAAAAAAACCTTTGTGTTTTATATTTTATTGTGTAGTTTGGAGGAAAATAAGCTCAATGAAGGGGGATATTGCCATGTTATCCCCTCCCCCTAAGATTCCTAGTGGAGATAAGCAATGACACAAGGATCTTATTCTCTCCTGCAGGGATGAGCATCTGTTTCACCTCACCCCCCACTGTTTCCTCTCTGTGTGATGACTTTAAAAGTAATTTTTTCTCCAGCCAAATTTCAGTGTCATAACATATCCTGTACAATGGGGCACATTTAATAAAATGAGAATTAAATAATTACTTTAAAAAATATTTGTGCCCCCTTTTTCTTTAAAAAAATAAAAGTTTAAAAAATATAAAGTGTTGGTGAGGCTTATATGATAGTAAATTTAAATGGGGACAATTTTTTGGATGATTTAAAAGTAGAAATGTGAATCCTATAATTCCACATTAAAATTTATTTTTAAAAATGTGCATTGTTTAAAGACCTGTTTAGGTTGAGCTCAATGCACAGCATTGCGGTACAGTGTTGATTACCACAAAAACATGCAAATATATATATATATATATATATATATATAACAGAATATAACTTTTGAAACTGAGAAATGTAATGTTACAAATTGGTCCCCACTGTAACCCAGATTTTTTTTTTAAGTAATACCAAAGCTTTGACAGATCTGAACATCCTAGAGGATGTAGTGTGTGCTGGTCTGGTCCTTCCTGTACTTTGATGTTGGACGCAATTGGATGAAGTCACAGAATTATTGCTCACGCAGCATGTAGTCTGATCATGAAGTCTCTCTCTCTTATCTGTACTTCTGGTTTTAATGAATCGCCACAGGGACTAACATCTCCCCTCTACACTACTCTCTGTGCTAGCTGTTTTGAAGCCAAGGTGTATATTATTACACACAATGTTGTGTGTAGTGTGTAATATGGTATCCCTGACCTCGTTTCGTGCTTAAATTATAACAGTGAATGTACACCGTCACTGTAACAACTGTAAATGCCTTTCAAGACCAAGCATGAACGTGATATTTTTACCACTAATATTTTAGCAAAGGCCAGTATTAGAGCTCACTCAGCATGCAGGCTGCTGATAGGAATTTCTGTTTCTTTTAGTTTCAATAAATTACACTATACTCTGTGCTAGTTATTTTGGTGCCAAGGTATATTTTATTTCACATAAGGTTATATTGGGTATCCCTGACCTCATTTTGTGCTTAAATTATAACAGTAAGTGCTGTAAGGAAAGGGGAGTGGTGTGTGGCCAAGTATCATGACCCATACTTGGAATTTGTCCTCTGCATTTAACCCGTCCAAGTGCACGCACACAGTGGTAAACATACACCTGGAGCAGTGGGCAGCCAATGCCACAGCACCCAGGGAGCAGTTGAGGGTTCAATGCCTTGCTCAAGGGTCTCACCTCAGTCATGGTATTGAGGGTGGAGAGAGTGCTGGTTATTCACTCCCCCCATCTACAATCCCTGCCGGACCTGAGACTCGAACTCACGACCTTTGCGTTACAAGTCCAACTCTCAATCCATTAGGCCACGGCTGCCCACGTTTATGCTGTATAACAGCTTGTTGTGACTGTAACTGTACATGCCTTAGAAGACTGAGGACGTCTACTAGTTCAGGTAATTTTTTTTTTTCACATTTATTTAAACTTCATAATGATTCATCATAAATCATGTATTTTTTATTGTAGGGATCTGTTACTATAGTAAAAACGTGGTAATGTAAATTTGACGGACGGACGGACAGACAGATAGATAGTTTTTGTGAATGGTGGAGGCAGGCTAAGGGGCGGTGCTTTTATCAGGGTGATAGAGCGCTGTAAAGATGCGCTCCTCTTACTGCCTCTGTCGGTCTCTGCAGACACTCACATACCGGTGCTGTTCATCATGAATGCTGTTCATAAACGATAATAATTCATCGTGCATTTTTTATTTTTACATTTTATGATGCTTCAGGGCGTGCATTTGAATCGCTGCATGGTCGCGGGCGCAGTGCAGTTCCGATTATTTTTATTGTTATGTTGTTGTTTATATCTGTCTTTAAGATGCGCTGCACATGGCGAGGACATAAATACTGGTGAGTGTTATTATAGACTAGTCATTGTAAAATAATACCGGATGCTCGTTGTTGTGTTGAATAGAAGATGCTGAGCGCTGGAACTCGTTGGTTAGAATTTGTCAGATTGATTTTTTGCACTCTTAGATAAACGTTGGCATAGAGACTCATCTCGCATCCATGACAACCCGGAGCACTTTATCACTTATCCACAGTGGATCAGCCCAGCCAGACACAAAAGATCTCATGAGGGCTCTAAGGTAATGCTGACTGCAAGTAGTGTTGTTTTGAGAATGAGAATCTTTCTAGTAGTAGTGCATCAGAAATACATTGTGCTTTATATTCTCAAACTCCACATTTTTGGGCTTAATTTGTTGTAAAATGGCTTGTGAATCAAACATTTTAATTTTCTAATTCAATACATTATATTTCAGAATAACAGTTTCAGTGAAAAGTTTAACTAAAAATGATTTGAAAAGTCTTAGTATTTAGTATATTGCCATGATCGCCACAATTTTGTGTATGTTATCCAGAATGGTTTAAAAATAATCAAAAAATCATTTTGTGTTTATACAGAAGCAAAAACCTTTGACCTTTAGTACAAAGTAATCAGTTTAATAAAGTTGCTTTTGTGATAAGTGACTTAGAATTATAAATATTAGAATATTCTTATGAACCTTATAATATTTATTTGTTTTTAGCATATTTTTGGTTTAAATTTGCTGTAATTTTTTCTTCTTTCTCAGTATGCTCTCATGGTTTTGGACCCCACTGTATATACAATAACTTTAAAACGACTTGCCTCATTCATTGTTTTTTAACACTGTCATGTATCTACCACCATTTCTGCATAATGGAATTTATTGGGTAATTCTATTCTAACCTGATTGATTTACCTTCCCAGCATCCATCTGAGGCAGAGGTCAAAATTACCGCGGGAGGAGAAGCTCTGATTTTACAGCTTCAGAGAAATGAGTGAGTTTGTGCATGTAGTCTTATAAATACTCATCTCCACTCACTGTCCAGCTTTACTCCACTGTAGCCACATATCAGTTACCAACTGGAGGTGTCGTGATATATTCGCAATGAAATGCTGTTCATAGCGTTGTGCCAAAAATACACATCTATGTGGTTTCCCTTTTCATTTTGGCACAAGCAGATGTGCATGTGTTGATGGAGAGCGTTGCACCGCACGAGTAGTAAACCATATGGGAGAGACATTTGATACGCCCGCTCCAGGACACAGGAAGCTGAACGCGTCACATGGTTTACTGTCTCCCCCTGGAGCGCATTGCCATTAGGGAGTAAGTTAATTAGTGGACATGATAACAGGTTGACAACAGAATAAATCAGGTCGATTATTTCTGAGGTGTATCAGTGGCATTAAAAGGCTAGTGACAGGACTTCAAAAGACCTCCCTCTTTGCTTTTCTGTGGCAAGGATTGTGTTCGATGCTTCAGAAAAGCCAGGTTGCAATCCTCTCCTGGGGCTAGTTGCACCAGCTGTGTGTAAGTTACATCTTGGGCTAGTTTTGACATAATGGGGCACTAAGTTACAACTTACATATTACTAAATATTTTTGCATTGCACCAGAATCTTAACTCCATGTTTACTAGGGTCTTAAAAAGATCTTAATAAGTTTTAATTCAGTAGTGTCACATAAGTAAAGGTACTATCTGCCAATCAGAGCAGATGGAAAAGCTATAGGCTACCAACTGAAGATCCATCCAGAGCACGACTCCATGGTGTCTGGCTGAGATAAGCCCAGGGGACGACACCCTGCTGTGGGCATTTGTTACAGATGCAATCTTGTTTAAAACACATTGTTTGGTGTGATGAAAACAATTAGCACTGTTTCGCGAGCACTACATTGTGTCAGCTTATTGTTGGGAAGGATGCGGTTGATAATTCACAAGAATTTAGTCGTGTTTTACACATAATATTGAGCAACATCCTAATTCAGAGAGACAAGTTGTTATTGGATTTTAATCTAATGCAATGTCAAACTGTTAAGAAGTCATGGTGACTAACCAACAGCGGTGTACTGAAGAGTAGCATCAATAGATAATATCCATACAAGTAATATTGTATCAGTTATGTTGTGTGTGAAGTACCACAGAAATATAGAATTAACTGGAAATGCGGGATTTGTTTTTGAGATTTGTTGAGAAATAGTTAGCAGCTATGTTCACCCTTACGAAAAATAACCATGGTTTTACAACAAATAAAACCAAAAAAACATGGTTACTATAGTTAAATCATGGTAACCACAGATTAACCATGGTTTTGATACACTAACCATAGTTTAACCATGGTATTTGTAGTAAAACTGTGGTTATACAAATGGTAATCAATACACTAAAAACCTGTTACTACACTTTTACTATAATAAAACCATGGTTAATTTGAATAAAGGCAGTAGGCCTAGTTTAAACTCATTTAGCCACTTGTTAGCAACCACCTTTTTGACGACAAGTAAATGCTTTTTAAAAAATCACAAGTGGGTTTTACTAATGTATTTTATGTTGTAGAATAAAACAATATCTTTAGCTTGTGTTAACCACAGACCTTATTTCAGACATTTAACCAAAAACCCATTCAAACCCATTGACCTCAGGACAATGGAACCAGAAATGCTAAAATGCTAACTACAGTAGTTTCCAGGTTATATGTCATGCTTGCAGCATTTTTTTCTTTTTTCTTTTGAGTAGCACTGATATATGATGTACTTCTTCTTTTGGTGTCTTTTGGTATTTTTGTATGCCGGGGGTTTGAGTGCTAGTATGATTTTCTTTCATGTGGACTGTTTATCGATTAAGGCTGTTGCAAAATCAATGCCTTTTTAGCTATACCATGCTCATCCCTGCATTCATATCCAAGCACTGAATGTATTAATACAAGCTGGGTTTAATTTTCTCTTGTGGATAATTTTAATATTTGTGTGACAAGATAAAAGGAAGGGAAATGGTTTTAAAGATATCCATCTCTGTACAAAGGCTCGGGTTAATACTAATTGGGGTCAAGTTTCTCATTAATTAGAGATATTTTTCTGTCTTTGGTGCATTTACTATGAGTCATTCCTACTTCTGAAAGCCTGTGAACTAGTGTATCCCTCTGTTTAGCTTTTTAACCTCCATCTCCACCCATGGGTCACTCAGTGGGGAAAAAAAAAAATCCATGCTAATTAGGTTTCTTGACAGATGATTTTGAGTGCAGGAAATTATACCAGAAATTTCAGCTTCTCTCACATTAAACTGCCACTGAGCTTTCATTTATAGACGTTTACATATTGAACTGATAAATCTTAAAAGTTAAAGCCGGTTTGCTTTGTTGACTGTGTTAGTTTAAATGCACTTTTAGCACTTTTAGCTATAATTTTACATGAAATACACTCCATAATCCAATACAATCCATGTTACAATGCTGGTATATAATGCTTTCTTAACAAGTTTCTTAGCTTTTTTAAGATTTTGTAGCTGCAGTATAGTTGATTCAGGGGAATGTTTGGCTGTCAGTGATGTAAATGTTAAAGATTTTCTGCAACAACAGTATGAAGCTGAATCTCTGTGCTTTCTATCTTCTTTTTTAGTTGTACGTCTTATTTTCTCCATTTAAAAGCAAGTGGTCATGCATAGAATATCAAAAAGCAGCTGTGAATCTCCAGGCATCTGTAGTCAGTGGCCGTCATCCAGGATAGATCCATCACAGTCTGAAGGAGAAAGCTTTTGTGTGAGTGTTTGTGCTGGCGGAGTATCCAGGCTTTTATTCTAATGAATGTTTGCCCTCATGGACCCAGAGGAGGTGATTGGGATTAGATCCAGGCAGGGCGCTGCTGATTCAGGTTTTCTGAGGGTGGCAAGACTGGGGTAGTATGACTTGAAGGTTAGTGGAGAGATATTATTTAAGGCTCAAGTTTTCTGAAGTAGCAGGGAACCCCAAACTAGACTCCTCGTTCTCTTTTGCACCCGTATACATTAGGGGTGGCACGGTTCAACGTTTTCACGGTTCGGTTTGTATCACAGTATTAGAGTCACGGTTTCGGTACGGTTCGGTATGTTTAGGGAAAAACTATACTGTCAGTGTCAAATAAAAATAAAGAAAATAAGAATAATCTATTTAACTACAAGCAACAGCATAAATAAATACAATAGAGTAAAGATACAAATAAAATAAACAGTGATTTTTCAGGGGGGTTTTTTTAGGGAGGTCTATAGCGTTACTTTTTATGTACAGAAATTGAATAAAGTAATCAAATGTAAAACAGCACTGCATATTTGACTGTATAAATTAAAGATGAATCTTTATTAAAGTTACAAAAGCGATTCAATCAAGAGCAGTGAGTGATTTCTTTGTTGTTGCTGTTTGATTAATATTAAGAAAGTGATCCAGTGCACTGATACTGTACGTTCAGCCGGTTATGTCTGCTATAGGATACTTACCAAGACCGGCATTTTGGCATAATTTTTGTGTGAATTTGTCCATTCAAACACAATACTTCAGAGAGAGCTTAATATTTGCGCGCTTCTGATGAGCGCACGCACAAATCTTCTCACTGCGCGCGTGAGCTCGCGTCCTCTGGCTCTTAAATGTTTAAACTGGCAAACCTTACATGACTTTAGTTTAAACACAGATATCAACGTGTGCTGTTCAGGTCTCACCTGTGCGCGCGCACGCGCGCTATCAGCACCCGGGTGATGACGGAATAAATGCTCATAATCCAACAAGAGAGAATTGTTTGTCCACTTTTTTTTTTCATCGCTGTTGTTGTAATGTACTGGGAAGCCAGAATTCGCATCCATCAACAGAAGCATACATTAGCCGAACCCTGTTTTTTTTTTTTTTTTTTACGTGTTACCATATTGCATATTGCAGATGCGTTGTCAGATTTAAGTTGAACCGCGGTCCTAGCGCGTGCCGAACCGTGTGTGGAGAACCGTATGGTTCGCTTTTTTTTCCGCGAACCGTGCCACCCTTAGTATACATTAGGGTAATTCATGACAGACTTGAGACTGTGTCTGACCTGCCAGTGAAGTTTCTTTCATTCTATCCCTCTTATATTTCTGTCTGTTTTCTCTCTCCGGAGGGCTGGCAGATCTCAGAGGATACATTAGTCTCGGGTCTGACGCTGTGTCCTCCCTAATAGTTTTAGTCAAAATGCTTGCTTGTGTCATCAGAGTGATCAGGGGATTATTAGGTCACTAGAGGCGATTTATTTAAAGTCAACCTGAAATGTCATTCACAACCATTTTGCTTTTATAGTGCGACATATTTTTGAATCAAATAGAAATAGAGCAGGACTTGAGTTTACCATCTGGAGTTGATTGGATAGTAAAAAATGGGTGTTAGGTAGAAAATTGGAGTCAGGCGGTTGACTTAGTTATTTTGATAAAATATTACAAAGACAAACATTTGTGCACCGATGAATCATTCACAATAAGTGCAGGAATGTGTGTTAACCCTGTAAAGCCTGAAAAAATAGTCAGGAAAATATATATATATATATTTTTTTAAATGGGACATTTTGTTGAACTTGAGGCCAAATATTAAAGAAAAGGTTTTGCATATATGTTATTTGTTGACCACCATATTTGATACATCAGGCTTTTACAGTCCATATACTATGATATAGCAGAATATGGAGGTCATACTTAAGGTTTTTTTCAGAGGCCCGAATAGAGCAAAATTTTGCAATTTACTGCAGTTGCTGATAGATTGTAATATAAGTCAAATACAAATACAGTGATGACTGTGAGATGGATGGTTATAAATTTTTCTCAAAATCCTGATGATCCAGTGGCCCAGTAGTGCACAACACAACGCATAGGACTAATTTTGTTGTGTTGTGATAATTTCGCTGTGTTGTGGCTTGTTTTCGTTGTGTTGTGCTAATTTCATTGTGTTGCGCTAATTTCGTTGTGTTGCGACTTGTTTCCATTGTGTTGTGCTAACTTCATTGTGTTGCGGCTTGTTTCCATTGTGTGGCAGCTAGTTTCCAGTGTATTGTGACTTGTTTCTGTTGTGTTGTGCTAATTGTGTTGTGTTGCGGCTTGTGTTGTGGCTTGTTTCTGCTCTGTTGCGGCTTATTTCCATTATATTGCGCAAATTTTGTTGTGTTGCAGCTAGGGCTGGGCGATATATCTCATGCGATATGCATGCGCATCTTGTCAGTGAGCTACGGCTCTGTGTATTAAATGCCGCTCCATTTGAAAACAGGTGATGGAGATTTACCGCTAATCAAGGAACCGACTTTACTGACGAGATGCGCATGCATATCGCATGAGATATATCGCCCAGCCCTAGTTGCAGCTTGTTTTTGTTATGTTGTGCTAATTTTGTTGTGTTGCAGCTTGTTTCCGCTGAGTTGTGCTAATTTTGTTGTGCTGCGACTAGGGGTGTCGCAATATACTGGTATTGATGATAATCATGATATTCAAAGCATGAAATATGGACCGTGTTAATTTAGTGTTTGACGATATACCGATATTGGCGATAACCGCAATATTTAAAATGAATAGGACTTTTATGATAACATGACACGTAAATACTCCAGCGCCAGTATCTGGTTGACCTCCCAGGTGGCAGTATTGTGCCTTAACACTGACACCTGTCAAACAAGAAGACGACACAGCGCACGCAGCTACTCCGAGAAGAGCTATATTCAGTATTATACAGAGTAAGTTGCGATTATTTTACTAGTCATGGAATGAGAAATGTTACATTAACCTGTTAACAAGTTCTCTGTGTTCATATATTTAAATAAAGGGTGATTATTTTAATAAGTAACGCATTTTCTTTACTCGTCTTATTTTTGTATTTGTATTTGCAATTAAGTCACGGGCAATACGGCCTGTGCGTAGAACTTTATTTCTTTGTTCAAATCCATTATACGATTAAAACTGATTTAGAAAAACTGAGCGACCACATTGCTACATTAAACTCTGTAAAATGTTAAGTTGGTTGCATTGTCATGCACTTAATGCCTCATCTGCGGCCGTTCTTGGCGCACATTAAAACTGAATTAGCAGCGCTTACTGCATGACTTCATTGGCACCGAGGCGGAACTATAGGTTAAAGAGCTTAAAATACAGGTACGCAAGTTAACAGGTTAAAGTGTCAGTTTAGATATTAATATGGCAACACTTTAAAATAAGGTTCATTAGTTAACATTAGTTAATTACATTAGTTAAAATGAACTAAGAATGAACAATACTTCTACAGGATTTATTAACCTTAGTTCATGTTAATTTCAGCATTTACTAATGCATTATTAAAATCACATTGTTAACATTAATGCACTGTGAACTAACATGAACAAACAAAGAACGACTGTATTTTTATTAACTAACATTAACAAAGATTAATAAATTGTGTAATAAATGCATTGTTCATTGTTTGTTCATGTTAGTTAATACATTAACTAATGTTAACAAATGACACCTTATTGTAAAGTGTTACCATATTTATCCATCATACTGTTGAACTTGACAGTATTTTCTCTCTTGTTATTTCATATGAGCTTCAAAGACAGAGAAAGCCAGAGACTTGTGCCCTGTGTTTATCAGTATCCTTATGTTTGTTGGGTGAAAAAGAAAAACTCAATAAACAAAGTAAAAAATAATTTGACTGATATCCTTTTTTTCCACCTACGTTTTCTATAGCTATCGCGATATATCGATATTGTGAATTCTTTTGGCCACAATAACCATGATATGAAAAATCTAATATCGTGACAGCCCTAGTTGCAACTTGTTTCCGTTGTGTTGCGACTTGTTTCTGTTGTGTTGTGGCTTGTTTCCCTTGTGTTGTTGATTGTTTCTGCTGTATTGCGGCTTGTTTCCCTTGTGTTGTGGATTGTTTCTGCTGTGTTGCGGCTTGTTTCCCTTGTGTTGTTGATTGTTTCTGCTGTATTGCGGCTTGTTTCCCTTGTGTTGTGGATTGTTTCTGCTGTGTTGCGGCTTGTTTCCATTGTGTTGTGCTAATTTTGTTCTGTTGCGACTTGTTTCTGTTGTGTTGCGGCTTGTATCGGTTGTGTTGTCCTAATTTTGTTGTATTGCAACTTGTTTCCATTGTGTTGCGTCTTATTTCCGTTGTGTTGCGGCTTGTTTCTGTTGTGTTGGGCTAATTTCATTGTGATGTGACTTGTTTCCATCGAGTGGTGCTAATTTTATTGTGTTGCGGCTTGTTTCCGTTGTGTTGTGGAGATTTCGGTGCACTACTGGGACACTGTATGATACTCACATTTTAACGTGATTTTTTATAAAAATGATATATGGATAATCAAGTAAACCTCAGTTGCTTCAGTCTACCTAACAAAAGTTAAAACACACAGCAAAAAAAAAACAAAAAAAAAACATAACCTGAATGGGAACGTTTTTAGACTTTTACTAAAGGGCCTTTTACTTGGTAAAAAAGTATAGACTATCAGTCAGACAACAGAAACTTTTGATCACACTGATAATTTAGAGGCCTCAGAAATTTGTCTTTATAGGGTTAAGAAAATAAATATGTTCAGTATGATTTTATGTCGAGTTTAATGTGTGCTTTCTGCATTCTGTTGCTTTTGTTTATTTTCTTATACATGCCTTGGCTTGTTTGACTTTCAGATGACTCCTCTGGGAGGCTGATTGGCTGTCAGTTAAAGGGCAAAGTGCTCCGACAGGCTTTTAGGCTTGCGTATGCTCTTGTGCAGGGCAATAAAAGCCCCTCCATCGTAGTGATGGCCAAGGCAATGCCCTCAATTACATCATCCTTCCCTCCAGCCCGTCTCCTCTCCTCTTTTCACCCTTTCCAATCATTCTCTGTCTGTTTGTGATGTCCCTATTTCATCTTTCTCTCTCCCTCCTCCCTTGCCCTCCTTCTAGAATGATGTCATTTGATATGAGGAGAAAATGTGGCCCACTGACCTTTGAGACGCAGCTCGTCTATACTGAAATGAGCTCTTTGTTTCAGCTGCTGCCAGACGGCCGTGTCTCAAACACACAGCTCTTCATCACTGCATCTGTCGGGACCCATGCCAACCCTTTTAGTGCTCCGTGGGTCGAAAATCATCCCTATCCATTTTGCATCTTTGTGTTGTAATATACGAATATTCTTTTTCTATTTTATTCAGAGGGAGGGAGAAAGAAAGATTATTTATTACCATTTTTAATAGAAATTTTATTTGCAGCAAACTTGAGCTAAGGAATTCTTGTTCAATTTTGACCAAGAGTTTACCACAGGAATTTTTCAGAACTATCCTTTTCTAAGGGCCTTTGTTATTCTCAAACCAAACAGTTTATTGAACCTTTAGACAAAATCTAGAAATAATAATAATAATAATAATAATAGTAATAATAATATTTATATTTGTTTTTTGTTGATCATATTTCACACATCAGGCTTTTATGGCTCACATGGTGTGATATAGGAGAATATGGAGCTCATACTCTGAGGAAAAAACACCTCAGTTTTATTAAAGGCCTAAAATGATCAAAAACATCTAAGTTAGTGCGGTTTCTGATATTTGAGGCCAAAAATTAAGATGAAATTCTGATAGCTTGTAATGTAAATCAATGAGATCTTTATAACAGTAGACAACTTCCTTAAAATGCATATAAATATCAATTGTCACTCTATATCATTCAGTAATATGTCTTAAGATAATATTTAAATACTTAATTTTATGATCAGTGCTTTATTGTGGGGGCAAAACATAATGCAATGCAATATTGAGAGATGATAAATAAGTTTTGCTTAGAAGCCTGATGTATTATATTTTATACTCACATTTTAACTTTTTTTTTTTCTAAAATTGATGGAATATCAATACAGTGTGGATAACCAAGTAACCCTAATTTGTTTAAGTCCAAAATGTGTTTATCTTTAAATATTACTAACAATATACAATTTAATTTTTACAGTATGTTTACTTTATAAAAATAAAGATTTCACAGCAAAAAGACAATATGCTAAATAATCCCTTTGTCATAGGGACAAAAAAAAAAACATTTTTTGTAATAAAGATTACAATTTAATTGGCAGTAAGAAATATTAATGGGTGGTCACGAGTCATGACCATTGGCAAGTTAAGAAAACAGTTATTCAGCGGCTCCTTGTACAGTTAGTCTAGTTAGTTTGGACCACATTCAAACTCTCTGCAGGGTCTATTTTTGCCAGCATTTGTTTTATAGGTGTCTTTCGTAAGTGTTTGTTATCGCGTAGCTAAAACAACTGCCAAGGCGCCACTTAAAATTTCTGTTAATCGCCCACCTGGTAGGCTCAACATCCTTCTTTCTGTCAGTAAAATTCCTCCTATCTCTTTCTCACTCACTCTGTTTTTCTAGAGCCTAAGGGACTATAGCATCATGCTTGGCCAGAGTCAGTTTATTGTTAATTTATGAGTTTTCTAGTTGGCCCAGTGGCTGTTTATGAATCAATATAGCATCACATTTTGGGTCACTGGGCGGCAGTGTGGCAGATTAAGTGCAGGCCTTGTTTTAGTTGCCTCTATACCTCTCAGAAGAGGGTTGGATCAACAGGCGTGCATTGTTTGAGAGGGTATTAGAAACACCCAAGAACCCTTTTGGCCTCCTGCCCCATATTTTGTCCTGAGTGCTTTTCCACACTTTTGGACTGTATTTGTCATGTTCGGCTGAAGATATGAGGAAACAAGATGCAAGTGAAATAACAAAGTTTATTGAAGATAATGAAGTGAGGCACCGACAGGATTGAGG
>JAFVLL020022804.1:0-10648 GCA_021397915.2 Tor tambroides | reverse complement strand
AATTTGTTGAGATAGTGAATTGGTGGGTTTTTGTTAAATGTGAACCTAAATCATCACAATTAAAAGAACCAAAGACTTAAACTACTTCAGTCTGTTTGCATTGAATTTATTTAATACACGAGTTTCACAATTTGAGCTGAATTACTGAAATAAATGAACTTTTCCACGACATTCTAATTTATTGAGATGCACCTGTACACCAGCCACTCAGAGACCCTATAACAGTGATGCACTGAAATGCTCTCATTCACATGTGAATGAATGGTCAGATGCAGTTGAGGCATGTGCACTGTATGGATTCATTTGCCGCCGTGACCCCCTTTATGTAAAGACTCATTAGAGAGCCGACAGGCTTCAATGCATGCAAAGTAGCTGCAGTTCTGGATACCATATTTTTATACAATGGTATTTACACATTGCACAAAGAAATAAAATTATGGAATTACCATAATGGTGAAATCTATCATATGTTCATAAAACCCTGATAACATCATGGTACTTTTCAGTAAAAAAAAAAAAAAAAAAAAATCTCATTAAAAAATTGCTAAATTGTGAATTAAGTCACAATTAAAGGGGAATGAAGGGGGGGATGTGTGCAATTATTTTAGCACGACCTCAAGTTATATATAAAAAAGGAAATTATTGCTTCTTATATTTTATAAATATTTTTAATATTTAAATAATAAATGTAAATATTTCATATAAATATAATATTTAATATTTAAATATAAATAATAATTTGAATTATGTAATTATTTAATTTAACTGTGGTATTACCAGGATGTCCATATCATCATAGTATTATCATTTCCCTGTATCCATAAAACCCTGGTAACACATGATCATTTTATAAAAACAAGTCTCATTAAAAAGTTGAAAGTAACTGAATCAATTTGTATTATGTAATTAAATGCATATTGTGAATATATATATTCAGTCTTATAATTTCTTTCCTTTCTGTAAAGCATTTTGCATTATAGCCATCGGTCAAACATCAAAACTGTCAAAAACATTAAGGAAGACAGTAAAAGCAATATAAAAGCGAGAAGCACAAGCTCAGAGGAAATGCTTTTTCATTCTCGCCAGTCTGGAAATGACAATGAGTCAATGAGACGTGACGGGCGTGAGTTGACTGTCAGAATTAATAGGGCTGCTCTGTTACCAGGCACCTTGTTAATAAAGAGGACGGGGTGGAGATCAATATGGCCATCAACTGTCCACACGTCCCTGTCTCTCCTCCATCTCCGCCTGACAGATGCTGCCATTCATTCAATGTCCTTGCAAAAGCCTGCTCATGTATCATAGTGCTGCAAGGACAGAGTTTGAGAAGACAGGCTGCAGACAATGTAACAGTCAAAAAGTTAGATTGTGTGACTGTAGCTCAAAAAACAACAAAAAATAAGAAAGAAAATCCAGACAATTACCTGACTAATTCATTTGTTTATTGTCCACTAAATTACACCAAGGAACTTAGCAATATCCTTCTAACTAATTCAGTAGTCTGTATTAAAGAGACTGTAGCTTTTGTTATGGCACTATTTTTATTCACAGACATTATACAAGTGTTGTTCTTGCACCCGCTTGCTTTAGTTGATTGCACATTGTACCATATGGACTTGTTGTTGCCCCAGAGGAGAGCTAACAACCCATGCTAGGATTTCTGGCTAAACATACACTGCTCTAGCAGTAACTTCACCACCAGCACTGCAAGCAGAGCCAGGAGGAATAAAGGCTGAGTGTAGAAAACAGGAAGTTTGTTCCTGTTTTTTAATGTTTTTAATAGAGACATGCTTGCAGACTGCAGGGGTGCTGCCATTTAGAAGAGAAAATGAGCTTTTTGCAACATCATCAGGGGCCCGTTAAGAAATGTAACAAAGTCTTGTAACAAAGACCACGTTTTTAACAGCTTAAAGGGTTTTCTACTCAAAGGCTGGCATTTCAACAAAGCTTTGCTGTAAAATAGAAACATCCTAATTAAACTCAACATGAATTAGAATTCAATACCCGTTTGAATTATATAATGTGACTTTTTTTATAGAGAACCAAAATATTAAAGAAAAACTAGTATTTTAAGAACTTAAAAAAAAAACAAGATAAATTTACTTGAAAAGCAACAGTGCATATTAAGGCCCATTTCCATAGTTTAAATAGAAATGTAAAATTATATTTAATAATTTTTATATTTAATAATATTTAATCTTATTCTTGCCAACACTGCATATACTTGTTGAAAAATACAGTAAGAACATGAATATTATAAAATATTTCTAAAATTTAAAATATTTGTATTCTATTTTAACTTATTTTAAAATAGAAACTTATTTTAAATTATTCCTGTGACGGCAAAGCTGAATTTTCAGCATTATTACTCCATTCTTGAGTGTCACATGATCCTTAAGAAATCATTCTAATATGCTAATATGACATATGCTCAAGAAACATTTCTTTTTTTATTATCATCAATGTTGAAAACAGTTGTGCTGCTTTATATTTTTGTGAAAACCATTGGGTGTTTTTTACGAATTTTTTATGAATAGAAATTTCAAAAGTGCGGGATTTATTTGAAATAGAAATATTTTGTAACATTATGAAATGTCTTTACTGTTACTTTTGATGAATTTAAAGCATAGCATTATAGCATAAATAAAAAAATCTTCCAGGCCCCAAACTTTTAAATATCAGTAATATATCTATAATATGTTTATCTATATATTATAATTGAATACATTATACTTGTATTAAGAAATTAAGAAATAAATCTGCTCATTTTTGATTTCACGTTGACTTGTAAACTAGATAAATCACACAAACCAATATTTCCAAAACAGACAATATTCTTATTGTACATCAGTTTCTCACAGATGCTGAGATTTGTCTTTTTCCCAAGAGAGCATTCTGTCTGTTTATTCCAGTTCACTTGAATGAATAAATGGCTCTAACGGCATAGCAGGGGTCCCATCACTTGGCAAAGTGGTTTTCCAGACGGGCCCTGAGATGATCCCCTTCAGATGCAGTGACTGAGGACAGATGCTACACTGGTTTGAGCAAGCCATCGGTTCCTCAGTATTGTGTATTAATGACAGCTGATAAATGTCCAAAAACATTTATTTAAAAAAGGATTTTTTTTATTTAAAAAAGGATTTCAAAATAGAATCCACATAGCTTATTATGAAACAAAACAAAGCACACAAGTTCAGACAGATCAGACATAAGCTATAATTCCTCTGCTGGGAAAATCCTCCTCAATACATTCATAAGGAAAACATTTGGAGCAAAACCATGGAATCTGAGAGCAATTTTACAATTTTCATTGATATCCGACATCTGCTTTAGTCAATGGAAACCCTGACATATATGAAGTATCAGGTTTCTCAGTTAAATGTAACAGATTCATGACAGTAAGATGGGAACAGTCAAAATGAATCTTCAGCATGCAGATGCGTATGTCTGGATAGTGATATATGAACAAATAACAAGCTTGTGCACAATATCCTTCAATGAATCTGATGCTAAATAAATTGAACACCAGAGGTTCTGGTTTCTGTTTATACTCTGGTGAATATGAGGTCTGTCTCTTCAGCAGTGTTTAGAGAAGGAGAGACTGGACGAATAATTGAACGTCATGATGTCAGAGTTGGACACAAGTCTCAGCTGACACAGTGACACACAGTTTATACTTAAAATTTTTTAACTTTCTAAAGAAAATGTGAGCACTTACCAAAACGGCTGCTTGGTTTCAAAGTTACTTCTGTGCAAGCTGTGCTTAAAAATCGCTACACTGTTGGACCTTTTTCCTTACAAAACTTCACCAAACTTTTGCTTATATAAGTCTATTGTTGTCAGTTTTATCACAAATCTTTGAAGTGCTTCTCAGCAAACACCATGATTTGAGACATCTTTCATGTTCGTAGCACAAACAGTGAGGGACAAATTATGAGTTTTAATACACAGGGTTAAGAGTTTGTTTAAATCCCTGACCTTAAGAACGAAAAACAATATGCTCGCCTTAGCCAAATAATTAAATCCCATTTGAGCCATTACAGGGAGAGTCTATTCCCATTTGTTTTTATGATCCAAACACAAAAGGTAGCAACTTCAAAGCAACCATCTTCTAATAAAGCTGTGTTTTTTGTATTTCTGATTCAGTCCTATTATTTATCTGACTCCCTGCACAGACGCTCGCTCTTAAACAATAGAATAAACTTGGCTTTTGTCTGTCTGAGAAATCTTAGATATGGAAAAAGCAGACTTCCCACTTCTCTTATAAAATAAAGCTTAAGAAGACAGGCATTGTTCAGGTACAGACGGAGAGAGACAGGAAATGTGGCTATTTTCAGTGGGGTAACATACAGGTCAGCAGCAAGATTTTCCTTTCAGTTCTTTTGAAAGACTGTACAGAAGACAAAAAGTTTTCAGTCTGACACTTGCAGTTTATTTCTCAGATTACACATGGGAATTGGTTCATGTGTCATCAATTGGCCAAGCATCTGGTTTTAGTTTGTTTGTGACAAGGAGCTTTGAGAACTTCTAGAGAAGTTTGTCCATAATAAAACTACATGCAGCTACAAAAAGAACTCAATTTGGAGTCAGACTGGTGATGTATTTTTAATGCAAACTGCCCTACAGCCATGACAGACTGGTCTATGTTGCCCTGCAGCACTGGAAAGCATTTACCAGACTTGATTCAAACCCTCTTCCTTTGTTTACGGATGTGTCTCCCTTCCCAAATGATTAGAAAACAAAAAGAAGGACCAAAGAGTTGGACCAAGCTCTCCGCTCTTTAACGATCACTTTGTGAAAAGTGATTACCCAGGTCAGGGCAAGCAGGAATTAACCCTTGACTTGCCATGTCAGAAAATGTTGTATGAAGTAAAATCAATCCAGAGGCTCGGTGCACATTGGCTGAAGCCAATTTGAGTTAATGGGAAGAATGACCAGACAGGAAAAGATGACCTAACCTTGTTCCCATGATCTCAAAGTGCTTTCATAATGAATAACCTACGTTCATTGGCATGGGTCATAGTGTACATACTACAGGGCGTGGTAAATGAAATAAACATACCATCCTCACTGGTGTGGGTCTCTGCTCCTCCATCCTGATCAACCTCCTCAAGAGCTCCATGTTCACTGTATGGACTCTCACTGCAGAAGAGAGGAGGAAATAAATAAGGACAATTATTTGAACTATTACAACTATTTCTAATAATCTGTATCTGTGTCTGTAAACCAAGTACTTTATTTTCACATGAGCTTAAAAACCTTTTGTTCTAACATGAGTTTTGTAGATGATTAAAATAGCTTTGATTTGTTTAACATTTATTATCATTTATAATCCTAAAATGCAAATACACTACTGTTTTGGGGTCAGTAAGATTTCTTTAAGAAATTATTACTTCTATTCAGCAAGGACTGATTAAATTGCTCAAAAGTGACAGTAAAGACATTTATAACGTTACAAAAGATTTCTATTTCACATAAGTGCTGCTCTTTTGAGCTTTCTATTCATCAAAGAGTCCTGAAAAAAAATGTATCACAGTTTCCACTAAAATATTAACAATATTGGCATTAATAAGAAATGTTTCTTGAGCAGCAAATCATGATTTCTGAAGGATCATGTGACACCGAAGACTGGAGCAATGGCTGCTGAAAATTCAGCTGTCATAACAGGAATAAATAATATTTTAATATATATCAAAATACAAAATAGTTATCTTAAATTGTAATAAGATTTCACAATACAGTCAAACCAAAAATTATTCAGACACCAGATATAATTTTTGATTTTTTTTTAACTAGAGGGTGCAGGACTATGGTTCATTTATGTAAGCGAGGATAGCAAAATAAAGTAAACCGTGGCATATTATTCCCCAAAAATTCTTCATACAGTGGACTACCAGTAAAACTGATCAAAAATTTGGGACCAAAAATTTGATTTGACACTCTGACCTGACCATGTTTTGTTACATACCTTTCTATCAAGGTTATCTGACATCAAGATGAATCTGTTCTGACACAGTTTAACTCTTGTGTTCTTGTCATATTTTATTACCATTTTCTAAACTATAGCAAATAAACTGTGATAATGTGAGAAATGTTGAAGGTGTCTGAATAAATTTTGGTTTGACTGTATTACTGTTTTCACTGTATTTTTAATCAAACAATTGCCACCTTGGTGAGCTTAAGAGACTTCTTAATGACTTCAAACGTTTGAATGGTAGTGTATGTATGCATTCCCTATAAGTAAATGCATACAACTGGGTTAAGTCACAGCCAGGGTAAAACTCAGCATCAAGCAAAAAGTACAGAGGCTGTCATTAGTATTCAGGAGGAGTCGGGAAGGGTGATTGGGATTCTGTCAGTGGCACAGCGTGGTTACTGAGACTGGCACTAATGCCCTTCAAATCCTTGCAGATTACCTCTGACACACAGTAAAGCCATTTCAAACAGAGCACTGCCACTCCCGCATGCCACACTACCAAATGAGAAAATATGAGAAGCGGCTTCGGCAAGTTTAAGAAGGGTGGATGTAATATCTGAAATGCTCAAGTACAGATGCTTGCAGTGGCAGGTGTTTTGCTTCAGTTTGGGGGATGAAGACTTGTGGGAGTTGGGCTGCTCTCTTTGAGACAACAAAATCACTAGCCAACACATACACACAGCTGTGGAGCTGGCAGAAAATGTCTCTTTCCTCTTCTCATCTATGCAAATTTCAGGGAGGAATGAGCACTGGTTTGGCTGCCGATCTTTCCTTACCTTAATGGTGGCAATTATCAAGATGGTTTCAGTCTGTCACCTAGTTGAAGATCTTCAAACCGTTCTGGCCTCTAAAAATGTCCCACCTTCACTAAAGAGCTCATTATCGGCACCTCATCTTTTCACATAATTATTCAAACCGAATCCAAACACGGCTCAGATGCAGCTGGGCCCTTCATTCTTTAGATCTAGATACACATACCTGTGATATTCAGTGTGTTTTAAAAACAAACCTTTGGCCTTGAGCCCGGTATATCCTCACAGAGAAAGAATGAGAAATACAAGGCCAGTTTTACAACACAAATTTCAGCTAATTTATAAATTTGAAGAAACATCACACACTATCCAGACCAAGTTTATTTAAAGGGATAATTCATGCAAAAAATGAAAATGTTTAATGTTAAAAATGTTTGAGGAACACACTGTCTATACAGTAAAAGTTAATGAGGTCCAAAACAACAACTCTATTGACTCTCACCATGTGGAGAAAAAAACAACAACAAATGCTGACATATTTTTTCAAAATATCTTCTTTTGTGGTCCAAAGAATGTCATACAGGTTTAAAATCATATGAGAGTGAGTGTTTTTAAAACCAAAACTATTCCATTTCTGGAAATGAAATGAAATAAAATAAAATAAAATGAAATGGTGCTTGGTTTGAAACAATAAGAGAGGGACAGTGTTTTTAAAACTGAAAATATTAAATGTTTGGAAATAAAAAAATAAGTAAATAATAATAATAATAAACTAAACTAAACTGAACTAAACTAAACTAAAATAAAATGGTGCTTGGTTTGGAATATGAGTGTGACAGTGTTTTTAAAACAAAAACTATTCAATTTTTTTTAAATAAAATCAAAAATAATAATAATAATAATAATAATAATAATAAAACAAAACAAAATACCTGAAAAAAAATGATGCTTAGTTCAAAACGATATGAGAGTGAGTGTTTTTAAAACTAAGACTATTCAATTTTTTGAAAAAATAAATAAATAAATAAAATAAAATAAAATACATAAAGTTTCGTTTTTTTTAAGTTGAAGCATTAAAATTATTAAAACTAACTGAAATTAAATTCAAAACAACAAAAATGACAAAGCACATTACAAAATTAATAAAACAAATAAAATTAAAATGAAAACTGAAAATATAATAAATAAATAAAAGCTAATTCAAAACATGAATGAATAAGATAACAGAATATAAATAATAAAATTATGTTGGACAGTGAGTAAATAATAACAGAATTTCCATTTTTGGATGACTATTGCTTTAAATTATACATTTTTGACCTGTATTACTTTTCTTCCTAATCTTTTATAAAGAATTTAATGCTCTTCTCCTGGATCAACTAGACCTGATCTTCAAAACAAAGAGGTTACACCCTAAAACTGTACTAACAAAATAAGTGACTCACTATAGAACTGACTAATAATTTCTTCATTTCACTTGAGTCACACCACGGATGTCCGGATACCACCACTAATCCTCAAAAATACAATAAAGTCTAAAACGTTAACAAGCTCAAACACTGTCTCGATTCTCATCTCTCAGGTTGCGCAACCCATGAACATCTATCTTTCAAACACTTCCTTCACCCACCTAAATGCAGCTGCCCAGACAGTCATCAATAAATAATTAAAAACATCATCATCATATCCCAGCACTCACCAATAGTCTCCGCCTGCCATACACTTCTCGTACATGGGGCCGTCAAGCTCCTTCGCATCAGGAAAGATGGTCTCGTGATGGATGATGATGGTTTTGATGACCTCATTGACCTGGGCCTGGCAGGAGACCTGGTCCTGAGTTTCTGGAGTGGGCATGAGGGTGGGGCCAAAGCAGATGGCCAAGTTATAGGGGTCCATCATATTTTCATCGCTGTACTGGGACAAGCTGCAGGAAAAACAAAAAAGCTATTAAGACAACTGACAAACAGCAAGTCTGGCTTCAGAATTTCTTAACGATTTGGAACGAGAAGTGATTATGTAATTCTCAGTTAAGTAGCATATTATATCATGAGCATTTCAGATGTCATGCATTTTTAAAGCTTTCTGTGTGTTTGTGAGACATTTAGACTTACTGGTTGAGGAAGGCGAACAGATATCGCATGACCACGAGTACTGATCTGGGTACAGTCAGAAGGATCTTTCGTATGTACAGCGCTCTCTCATATAGATTTTCTATTCCTACAAAAGAAAGAGAAAGAGTAAAAAAGAAAGAAATCAAGTATACGTATACATATATACATTATATATCTCACAAGATTCTGCAAGTCTCCCACTCAGAGCCTATGGATTTATTTTCAAGCCTTATTTGGTTTAACATAACATATCAATGCCAACATTCACATTTGTGCATGTAGAGAAAGTGTAGGAGTTCTGAAAACGTATTCGTCCTGCCATGACATTCAGAAATGATTATTCAGGGCTGCCGTTGTCATCCAAGGCACTTAACAGCCTTGAGTATCTAATGACATGCCTCCATCTGAACGTGTTAATTCACTGATAACCACATCGCTGCAGCTCTATTCATAGAGTTACAAGGCTGAGCTCATTATATGTGGAAAAAAATAACTTTGGACCACTGTTCAAGCGCACAAAGTTAAACTCTGTGCCAAACTTGTAAACGGATGCCTCTGACAGACAACTCTCACTGGAAAACACAAGACTTCTTTTTGAACGTCTTGCACCGTTGTTATTGTTAACTAAAACGAAAATAAAGCTGAAACAAAATAAAATCTAAATATTAGATGGAAAAGTTAAACTAGAACTAAAAATTAAAAATGTTGTCTTAACAAATAACTAAAGTTTAAGTTGAAGAACTAAAAGTACTAAAACAAAAAAAAATCTAAATAGAAAATATAAGAAAAACAAAAACCAAAGTTACTAAACTAAAATTAAAATGAACACTGAAAATATAAAAATAAAAACCAATTCAAAATAGGACAAACTGCATTAAACAAGTTCTCTGTCAAAAAAAAGAGTGAATTTAAAAAGGTGATTAACTTGAGTTCATTTAAATTAATTGGCGGGTGTGCCGGCCCTCAGCCTGGACCTAATGAAGCTGATTACCAGAGCATTAACAGAGGTAAAGTCTAAAAACTATTTAACTCCTCTTTTTAAAGGAGCTTAAAATTAATCCAGTAGACTGGCATCCCAGAAATGTGTGTGAGTATTCCTGTGGTTCTCCTGTAGGAATGCACACAGATTTCACTGGGTTTTCTCCTTGGAACCATTATATCTCACTTCCTGTCCTCTCTGGAATTCCATTACGGATCTTTGTGGTCTGATTTAGTAAAGCGCTCTCAGGCTGTGTTTACTATTCTACTATTACATGGCAACACTAGTATGATGACTGAACTGGACATAATATCAGCTGTGATCTTTGTGATTTCCTTCTTATTTTACTATTTGATCTGACTGCCAAGACAAAAATTTTATTAAAAAGCTGGATGTGACTCACAGGATGTGACAATTAGGCTACTTGACAGTTATTTTTGCACAGAACTATCTGAAATGTTTGCATACTGTTGCACATACACTGCTGTTCAAAAGTTTGGGATCAGCAAGATTTTCAAAGAAGTATCTTTTGCTCATCAATGCTGCATTTATTTGATCAAAAATAGAGAAAAAAATAGTGATATTGTGAAATATTACAATTTAAAACAATAGTGTTCTATTTTGTTATACTTTAAAATACAGTTTTCATCAGCCATTATTCCAATCTTCAGTGTCACGTGATCCTTTCAGATTTATATGCTGATTTATTATCAGTGTTGGAAACTGTTGTGCTGCTTATATATATACACTGCTCAAAAAAATTAAAGGAACACTTTTTAATCAGAGTATAGCATCAAGTCAATTAAAATTCTGGGATATTGATCTGGTC
>JAFVLL020022803.1:0-14333 GCA_021397915.2 Tor tambroides | reverse complement strand
TATATATATATATATATATATATATATATATCCTGTTCAGCAAATTTGACACTTATATGGAGACTCAAAGGCGCAACACTCAGCTAATATCGATATATAAGATTATAAATGCAATTAATCAATATATCATATATTAATTTATTGATATTGAATATATAAGCATAAAATGGGAGAATCTGTCTTACACAATCCAGTCCACAGCCAACATGAGTGGTCATGGGTGGGCAGACCAATGGCCTCCAGAATATAATAATATATTTATATTAATAAAATAAGGCATAGTGTTAGCTTTTCATTGTTAAATTCACATTATTTACACATATGTTCATGAAGGAAACAAAATGCATCTTTTCACTGAATGACTCAATGACACATCTTTCATTGAATTACTATTGCTGTATGTTATTGTTGTTTGTCATTTTTAGAGCAATTTTAGATTTCTTTTTTTTTAATTAACATTTGCACAGATTTTTTTTTTTTTTTTTTTTTTTAGCATTTGCAACATATTTTGTGAGGGTTATCATTTTTCTTCCATTTCTGCATTCTGTTTTTTAAATACAACATTCAAATGATATAACCCATTATTTTAGACTCCCACCTACATTTCCCCCCAAGTTAAATAACCTAAGATGTGAAACTCTCAGTTCTTTTTAGCTGTCTTGCTTTCCCCTGAACCTCAACTATTCTGTTCCAAAAATAACATTTCACAGCTGCCAAACCAGGAGCAGGAAGCTGAGTGTGCTCTCCAGTCGTTACTATAATACACTGAACCCCACTGTGAGGAGGCTTGGACAAAACAAGACTGTAAAGATTTTAGGCCCCAAAATAGTTCCAAATGTCTTCTGGTACACTGAAAAGAATCTTAGGAAGGAGCTTGCGTTAAAGGTATGGTACTGTTAAAAGTATTGTAAAAGTAATACTCTGAGATATAAACAAATGTCTGACCTTATGTAAAATCAAACCACATCCTGCAGCTGTTGTCATGCCTGAGAAAGATGAGCTCTCTCCATATGACCCCCTCCTAATGTACTTACGAATCTGATTTCTGTGCCAGATTTATCTTAAATGTATTTCATGGTTTACTTTGTAGAACAATTAGTTTAAATTAAAAATAAACCTGCTTCTAAACATGCATTTTATGTTTACTCATTAGTAATCTGTACATTATAAGCAACATTTATAATCTACCGTGCTTTTTTGTTGTCTAATGTGTTTAAAATCTGAAGTGAACAGACAGGCAGCTTACGTATGAGTAAGAAAGAGAGAAACAGAATTTAACCGCCTGAGACGGTAATAATATTTTACAACCACCAGATGGCATTCTTTTGTCTTGTAAATTCCTTTCTCTGTTTGAGAAAAATACTGGGTGTGATTTTAAACCCTCAGGCACTACTGATCATTGCTTATTCGACATAGAAGCACAAAATCTTGTAATATGTCGATGCACTGCAAAAATATATGTTCTATTTTTGTTCTTCAGCCTTTTATTCTTTTAAAAGTAATGTTAATAATTAATGGTGATTTGCTTCATTATGGTTATTTATTTAGTCACTTCTCTCAGTGAGAATTATGACATTACCCATACATTATACACTTCATATTGTCATAAATATTGTTATTTTTAAGAGACCTACAATCTAATAGGGAGGTTATGGTTAACATATAATGACCAGTCTGTCAGGATAGTAAGCTTTACCCTGAACACCTGAAATCAAATGTCAGGCTCCAAGATTAATGACTGTTTGCACTTACTCCATCAGACCACGCACCATCAGCTGTGTCACACACACACAATGTATGTAGACTTTCTTGGCCCTTTTAGTCAAACATTAGTGTAAACACTCGGTATTCTCCTTTGCTGGTGAATTCACTGAAGAACAAGCATGTGAGAGAAAACATCTTTCCCACTTTTCCTGCTTTTCCCCCCCTTTTTAGTTAATGCCTATTTTCCGCAGTGGCAGGCTTTTTTGAACACTCCATTTCCTGTTATGCAGTAGAGATTGAACTTGTAACAAAAAAGATTGAGTTAAGTTGTCGGTGGGCATCTTGCCAGAGCATGCTGCCTTTTCTCAGTTCCGCCACTTGATGAACTCAAACCTGGCAATCTGAAACTTACCATTGATACTTCTAGCAGATATTACAGCGACCCATAACAAAATATATAAGGTTTATATATTTTACATTTACATTTTAAAGTGTAGATTGTTAATTTGTCAATGTGAAATGGTTTTTAGACTGATTTTTGAGCTCACATATTGCTCCGTCACTTTTTCGTCGTGCTGTAAACACCACATTACTCGTCTGTTAGGTTCTTTAAATAACATGTCGAACAGCAGCCTGTTCTGCATGTTGGTTGGCTGATTCTACCAGAGGGGGCGGGGCGTATGAACTGGGATTCCGCCTCGTCTCACAGAACAACCTATCATTCAAATCCAATGTCTTGCAATTTCGACTACGAGGAGAGTCACCGAAGGCAACCTGCCCACTACTTTTGGGGACACTTTGAAGTCTGACTCTCATATGTGCAACTGTTTACTTTTTTCTCAGGCTGATGAGGCACGGAGCGCTCAAAAAGTGCCATGTGAATTCATGTCGACTAGCAAAGCGTGCAGAATGCACTGATACAATGTAAACGCATTCGAGAATAAATCCGCTGAGCACTCAGTGATTTACACTCATTTAACCGGATCGTACAAGTCCTTCAGAAGGGTGAGTGGACGTTCCTACTGAATTATCAACATAAAGTCCTGTGTTTTGACAGGTCAGTCTTGATGTGGGTCGTTCCTGCAAGCGTGCTGACGTGCATGTATTGACTCCAGCAGTAACCTGTTTGCATACAGTATGTACGTCTACACACTTGGCATGTCTGTAAACACAGCCTGCCAGCAGAAGCCCACCACTGGCGTCTTCTGGATGCAAAATAGTTAATGTTTTAAATGAGGAGAGCCACATGACATAGCCTACTTATGATTGCTGCGTGTTGATAGTTTTCTGTAATCGACCCGAGTAAGCAATACATTTTTTGTGCTTTTGTTTTATTATATAACTGTTTTCTGAGGCCGTTGAGACTTGACGTGCTGCTGCAGTGATCTCCCTTATGGCGTACAGGGTTTTTTTTGTACAATAACCATGCTAGTATCACTAAGAGTTTTCTTTGTTTTCTCTTTGTTTATCAGTGTTTTCAGAGTTTTTCTGATAAATAGGCCTCAATATAGAAATATGTTTCAGAAGGGTTTTTAAACAACTTTTCAGTTACCTCAAAAATGTGCAAATTAAGGTGCAGATTTTAGCAAAATTTCAGAAAAAAATAAAACTTTAGACCAAGCAGGTTACTGTTGATCTGTGCAGCAAATTCACATGACCAGCATGAACATGGGTGGATCTGTGCCAAAGAAACATTTGGATTGTGTAAAAAGCACCTCAATGATTATGACCAGAAAATTAAGTAATGAAAAGTCTTTTAAAGTTGCGATGAAATGGAAGCAGTAACTTTAAAAGAACTTTTATTTCATATTGTGACATAGATTCAAGTGTAATGGGTTATTGAAAAGAAAAAAAATGTACCAAGGACTTGGTTCAGTTTGCTGGTTGTTGATTGGACTTTGAGATGTGGGCGGGGTTTAAGTGGACTTAATGATTGGAGAAGTCCTGTATAGGTCACCCAGAGAAAAGTCTGTTGTTTCACCAGAAGATAGAGTTATGATATTTTGATTAAAAAAATAACAAATGCATGAATGAATCATTCACAGTAATATGCACTTAGAAAATAATTTCATTGCACACCAACTTTTAAAAAGTTGACCTCCTTGAAAATAATTATTACACTGGCAAAAAAAATAATGTGTTACATGCATGAACCTTGAACTGCAGTAGACTGAAATAACTGCCTAGTACATTTCTCAAACATTTCATTTTCTGGTTAGATAATAGTGATCTAAGTAGAGGACGCCTGGAAGTGAACATGTAGACATCAGCATGGGTCAAACGGGACATACTGATAAGGAAGCCCCATTGGTTCGTGTTTCCCGCCTGTCCGAAATCAAGTGGTTAAGGCAAGAGTTTGGCAATGGCGGATTAGAGACACATCTAATTTAGTTGATAATCCAGATTAGGGTGTGTGCTGTGTACAGTGTGTATGTGTGCTGTGTGCAGTGCTTTATTGGGTCAGAGAGCTCAGAGTTCAGACTCGTCACCTCATTAGAGGTCATTGTTGACCAATTAATGCACTCTCCAGCAAGCCTGTTATGTTCTAATAATGTGTATGTTGTCAAAATGTAAAGTTTAGTTTTTATACAGTATTTTACTCTAAAGAGATATGACTAAACAAGACATTTTGTTGCTTGCTGTTTCCTATACAATGGCAGTGGATAGCTTTTAAACTTTAAAAGGATGCAAAAGTCACTTTGGTTGTTGAATACCGTTGTTACTCCCATAAATATCTAAACTCTGTGTTTACAGAGTGGGATTAAGCACTCAGAAGAGAAGTTACAACTGTATTTAGCTGCAGTGTGTAGCCTGCATGGATAATGACAGTGTCCTGCATGGATATGACATTTACCAGTTAGGAGCAAGTCTTAATTCCATAGTCTGTTTTGTATTCCTTTAACATGTGTCTAGGCCCAGCCTGTGTCTTTAATAGACTTCTCATGGAAGACTTAAATCCATAACATGGCCATAGTTACATTTTCTGCCAGTCTATAATGTTTTAATGTGCTATAAATTATGAGTCCAGTGTTGCTGAATTGCTCAAATGGATTTGCATTGAATTCTGTGTAAATGAACTGCCAGTGCCTGGGGCAGTGACCTGCTTTTCATTATAATGTGCAGGAAGCACATTCACTGTATTGAACTCTGAAGCATCAAACACGCTGACAACCTGAGGATTTTGAATGCTAAACCTCTAGAGAGATGTGTCAAAACTCCCCTTGAGAACTTTATAACCTGTGGCCTGCATTTCATTCTATTGCTGTTTTGTATTGCTATATGTTATAAGCTGTCGATATCACCACAATTTGATCAGGACCAGACATGTCATTTATTGATTAGTTTGTTATCCTGCAGTTGGTCCAGACATTTTTCATGTGTATTTTCTGTTGATTTTCAAGATGCTTCTGATTGGCTAAAAAACACATTGGAAACAGACATTTTGTTTGTAAGATTCCAAAAAGAACTTTCATAGCACAAGAAATATCTAGATAAATGTTTTTTTATACCTTCACAAATTCGTCCCCCAGAAATGATCACTTAGGCTCAAAATGTGCTTCTACCTAAATTTTACATACAGTAAACATACACATACAAGACCAACACTAACTACTTTTATTCTTTTTTACTCAAATTATGGTTACAGGGGCATATTATTGATTAATAAAGAGTTATTTTCTCACAGTTCTTTGCACAATACTGTGTTATGACCTCAGAACACTTCTTGAACCACTTCATGTAAACGAATATATTTTGAGATTTGCATCATATAATCAGCTTCGTATGTATGGCTTTTCTGATGTAGTAAACTTGGTATGGTCCTTAGAGCTAAACACCATAAAGAAGCTCATAGAACCAAGCAAAAATAACATGGTTAGGTGTAACATTAAGTATAGGTGTATAGTGTGGGTGGTATGTTATTTTAAAATGTGATAGGGAATGAAGCTTTTAGCACCAGTCACATCTTTCATTTCCAGACTGGCACGATACGTACAACAACCAACGTAATAAAACATTGCCAGATTCATGTTCATCTGTTTCAAATAAAACTCAGTGTGGCTTTAGAACCACTTACTGGACATTTAACTTTGAAAGTGTTGCAAAATGTGCAAGAAGCAATCTTTCATTTAGAAGAAAATGAGCCTGGGTTGAGAAATGTGGTTGATCCTCTCATCCTTAAAGTCAGACTGCTGATACAAGTGGCTGTGTTCAAGTTTATTTCAGCAATTTTCTTTGAATAAGTCAAGAAAGATCCAGTCATTTATACTTATTTAGACTATTAAACATTTGAAAGAATATGCATATAGTGACACATACAAGTAGAATTTGAGAACTACTGCTTTTAATTGTAATACCATCATAATAAAGTGCTGATACTGAGTCAGTGTTCTCGAGTATTTACTCTCAAATGATCTGTAGTAGCAGTGGCAGCGAAGGCCCCAGCAGGTCGGGGAGCTTTGTAGAGATCGGGTGTCTCTGGAACAGCAGCAATGCCAGAGTTAGCCGGCTGTCTCTCTGACACACGCGCACACACATCAAGAGAGAGAGGCCTCTCTCCTACAGCCAGTTGTACTGCAGCATTAATATTTCATAAACCCACCTTTAAAGAAGGAGGAGGCCAGATCCAGAGAGGGGGCACAGAAAAGCATAGCTCAGAGGGGATTCTCCATGGCTCAACAAAACATGCTAAGCGTCTGCACACACCATGACAATGCATGAAGCTTCACATGCTCTCCAATCCTAAATTCATTCTCCACTTTATATATGCTCAAAATCGACTTTAATGGATTTAATGTGGCACATAGCTGTATATTCATCCAGCCTGACATGGAAATATGGAATAATTCTGATTCTTTTTATTTTTTAGACTTTCAATAGATATGTTCTGAATGGATTTTCTGGTCAGAATGGTTTTTGGAGGTAGTTGTTTGTTGATTACTTGCATTCGATTAATATTTAACCTTTTTTATAGTTGTATTGATCTGGGACATTTTATATTTGACACCAAATTTTGTACTTCCACCTTATTTATATTGAGCTGTAGTTAAAATATTCAGACTGTAGATGTGAGCATTTTTTTTTCTACATTGTACTTCCCCTTACGAATTTATCATAGTTGCTCAGTTGTTTAACTGTGGCATTTGTGATAATTAATGGATCCTGATTATCTAAACTCTAAAAACAGATGCCATAGTTGTAATAAAAATACAACAAACATCCTCATTCCCATGACTGATTATTGTATATGAATCTAGCCATGTTACCACAGTTGGTGTTATTACAGTAAATGGCACTTTTTTTTCTGTTGTCATTGTAGTTTAGAAAGTTGAAATTTTTGATTTTTTTCATAGTGTTTTAAAGTATAAAATAAGTATAAAGTTCAGTGCAGTGGTTCACACAAGTAATCTGCTTTACGTTATTCAGTCATACATATTGTGGTTCAGTTAGCAACCACATTTAGTGGTTCTCACATAAAAAGCACAAATTGCATCAGATATTATTCAATTCCATAAAATCACTTGCAAAAAATGCAGGAAAACCCCTGCTAAAGGATCTCAGTCTCTCTTGCTCTGTTTCTCTGTCTGTTTCTGTCTGTTTATTTGGCATATTTTCAATGCAGCCGTTCTTCCCCCCTCTAGCATGAGAAACATTTGTGCTGCATTCATAAGTTGTGCATGAGAAGAATTTTCCCTCTCGTCTTGTATAAAATATTCTTGGTTGTCATGAGATGTTTGAATATTGGGGGTGGAAAATGGCAAATCAAGAAACATTTCTGAATACATTAATAAAATTGTCTGTCGGCACCTCTTTAAGTTGGACAGAGACTGGGGGTTAGTGTGTGAATGGTTTCATGCAGTATGTTGGCACATTTGTCATTTTTTTGCAATAAATGCGTGTGGAATCATCATAAGCGCATTTGGAACACACAGAACTGAAATTGTTCTAGATTCATTATTTTCTGTTAAGAAAAAATAAATATAGCTGTAATCAGTAGTATTTAATAATTGAATAATGCTGTGGTGTAGTATGTTTTCTCCCTGAGGGTTGCTTTGATATGCTCCTGTGTGTATTGCGGAAAACAGGGGAATTCTGATGACTAAGCACCGAAGCACACGTCTTCTGCTGGACATTCAAGATCTCACTGACCTGCCGTGAACATGTCTTAAAGGGACAGTTCACCTTGAAATGAACATTCTGTCATCATTTACATACCCTTATGTCATTCTATATTTCTTCTTTAAACACTAAAATTAAAAATGTGCTGGTTGCACTGTCTATACAGTTACAGTGAATGGTGACTATTGCTTTTGAGAAAAAGGATGTATTAAAGTGGTCCATTAAATGAGTCCATATGACTTGTGTGTCATATTCTAAATCTTCTAAAATCATAGTTTTGGGTGATAAAATCATTGTGATTTGTAAAAAAAAAAAAAAAAAAAAAAATCATATTCATGGTTTCATGGAAATGGATTAACTGAATTATTGAAAAACAATTAATTCTTGCTATTTCTCTCATGAAGTGTAATGAATGCACCAGAGAGTAATGACTCAATTACTTTACTGTTCAAAATTTGGGGTCAGAATTTTTTTTCGAATTTAGAATTTTTTTTTTAGAATTGATAATAATTAAAAAATATTTCTCGATCAGCAAATCAGCATATTAGAATGACTTCTGAAGTATCATGTGACACTGAAGACTGAAATAATGTCTGCTGAAAATTCAGCTTTGCCATCATAGGAATAAATTACATTTTAAAATATCTGATTATAGAGAACAGTTATTTTAAACTGTATATTTTAAAAATGTATATTAATTCTATTCTGTTGTATTAAATTGTGTTTCACAATATTACTGTTCTTACAGTACTTTCAGTCAAATAAATGCAGCCTTGGTGAGTATAACTTCTTTCAAAAACATTAAAACATCTTCACTTATTGCAATTAAAAGAACATTATTCTCAGAAAATGTAAGTAAATGATGACAGAAATTTCATTTAAATACATATTAAAGGGGACAGTATCATCCAGGATGAATTTAATTCAAGTTTTTGCATGCCAGAGGTTACTAATTTGAAACCATTCGTACAGTTTTGTGTTTATTGATGTATTATCATTGGGCCATTTCATTATGCAAATAAGCAGGTAACCTACATAGACATTAAAGTCCTGCATCCTGCCTGTTCTCTTTGTATGAGACATGGCATTGTTGTTGCTTTTCAAATGGTCTCTTCTCTGGTTTGATTGTGCTGTGAATTGTTGGTATTATTGAATAATAGATGAGGAGAATCCGGGGGTGTGTCTGTCTCTGGGATCTTATCAGAGAGGCTGCAGGACACTGAGTACAGTAAGAAAGATCAAACCTCAACCTCTCACACAACAAGTTACAAACCACATCTTATTATTTTCCAGATATGTCTTGATGTGCAGCTTTAGTTGCAATTCATCCCATGTTTTCACAAGGTGTCATTACTTTGCACGCTTGGTACCTTATCAGAGTACTTAATAAACCTCTTGTCATTCCACAGTCGCTCTGGTGCCTGTGGTCGTGATTGTGTTTACACCAGCGGGGTAATTATCAGCTGATTAACTGCTGTGGGCTCATTGCACAGTGTGCACCATGTGTTAACATCTGAGCCCCATGTTGTAGTCAAAGACACAGAACCGGCGCTGGTTTGGTGCCCTGTGTCATAAATGTATGCCAGGCCCGCACAACAGAGGCTTTAGTGAGGCTCTGAGCTGCAGGAATAAAGGGCGCATTCTCAAATGCCTGGCCCTCTCGTCCAGCCTCCTCATTATGTCTGTGGAGTGGAGCAAAGTCGACTCGACTCTTATTATAAAACTGTCTATTATCACACCGCATTGAGCCAACTTCTCTTCTCCCGCCGCCAGAAGCTGTAAAATAACTATCTTGTACAAAAAGGCCTTTTAGTTAACATAGAAACAGTGAAGCTGAGGTGTTGAAGATAGTTCACTCTTTTAAGCAGTGGTCTTTTGAAACTTTCTGATGGCCTGACAGCCTATTTTTTTTTATTTGATAAAGTATATTGAAAGTTTTTTGAACAGCACTGAAACTGATACTTTTTGATTTAAAAAAAGCGAAAAGTTATAGACTAAGGGTCTTCAACAGGTAGTCTTCCAAGTATTTAGTCTCTAATATTTGTGAATTTTTTTTTTTTTTTTTTACCTTTTATTTTCTTTATTTTTCTTTTGTCTGTAAACCTGCTTTGGAACAATGAGTATATTAAACATTTAATTTAATTTAATTTAATTTAATTTAATTTAATTTAATTTAATTTAATTTTTCACAGTAAAAAAACAAGTCAAAGGCAAATTTTAATTAAAAATAAATTAAAATTCAATTAAAAGTTTTTTTTAATTTTCATTACAAGTTAACATCAAAGTTCAGCAAAATGTTTCATTGTCACACCCCCACAAAAACTTTTTATGTATTAAGTAAATTTAAAATGTGATGTTTAAGTATATGCCTTTGCAATGTAAGCATCACAGCAAAATATATAAATACATTGTTTTTTTTTTTCATATGCCATAACATGCAGTGTGTACAGTACGTAACATATCAACCCAGAGTCCCATGGCCTGAAAATGGTTAAAGACTACTGATAACGATGAAGTTTATTGAGAGATCCCTTAGAGAGAAACATATTTTTCTTATTATCTTTTGTTCACTGTTGAGGTGTGAACCATTGGAGCATCTACAGAAGCTCTAATAGCACAGCAGCTGTCTCAGAGAGAGACACGCCATTCAGATGCCTTTACCGTTTCATCAGACAGATGCTCGATATCTAATCCGACTCGTTCACGTAGCGTGTCAGGGTCAAAATCATGGCTGAGTGTGAGAAAAGGCTGTGGGCACTGTGTGCCATATGAGATTCACGCCCTCCTGCTCGTGGTGATTGGATGGGTTGTCAGCGTTGTGACCTGGTGTTTGACAGGCACTTCTCCTCCCTATTGTCAGCTGGCTGTTGGGAAACTAAGCACCTTAAAGCTCTGTTAGGAGACACATATTGTATTTCTCTTTAATCCTCCTCATTATGAGGTCCAACTCGACAAAGTTTGGAAGAGATAGAAAGCAGCTTGCCTAAGTTTATCGTGCAGACGGAGACAAAAGTTTCAAAAGTCAACAATTACATTGAAAATCTGATTCAAAGACTAATTTAAACCTGGAAATATACCAAAAGTTTTATTGCATTTTTACTATGGTTTAGAGGTGTACAATATGGATATAATGTAATATGCAATATGTGCAAGCTAATCATTATAGTGTATTTCAATCACTTCAATAAAAATACAACCAAAATTCAAGACACTTGAGCATAAGACTACCCTGTATGAGTTCTTGTTTTTTGTGTGTATATCATATGATGTAGTTAAACAATATCACATGAGTAAGAGTGATGCTTTTTCCCAAATGTCATCATGAGTAGAAATGTGATATTGATTGACAACAGTTCAATCAACAATAAGTCAGTATTAATTAACGTACATTTTAGAAACAATAGTGTCATTTTTGTCTGTTTTCACTCTATTTCGCATTTGAAAATAGTTCTAAAAAAAAATCCACAACAGAACTGTTGCATGTATCCCAGCAACATACATAAATGATTCCTTTACTGAATAATCCACATTTTTTAGCAAATTGGGTGAGCCAGTGATTCAATGAACCATTCATAAAGACAGCTACTGTGTCCAAAATTGAATACTTCACTACTATATAGTTTGAGAAAAACAGAGTAGTATGTCCAAATGGATAGTATTCGAAAAACGAAGGCAATGACCTACTACTTGGATGACCTACTACTTCTGGTGGGATTGTGCATTTGATGGCCTCTTTACGATTCCTTGGGAGAGGATTTGTGAATGACAGTGAAGCGACACAACTGACACTGGTAGATCAAATGACAGTAACAACATGGCGGACGTAGTATGTCTGATTTTCATCCACATTCATACTATAAAGAACGTACTTTTTAACTGTCGCAAAATAAGTTCAAATACAAATGTAGTACATACTCAGACAGTATATGATTTCGGACACACTGCATCACACCACTTGCTTCTTTCCTAAATGAATCAGCCATTTGAACAAATTATTTGAATGAGTGGCACAATGACTCACTCATAACAACTGTGACTTGGTGCCACCTACTGGCATATTATTTCCTTTTTTTTTCTTTTTTTTAGAGTCATTAGATATTTCAATATTGAGATATCATTTTTTGTCAATATCAAACACCCTACTATGGATACACAATATGTTGGTGTCTTATCAGTTAGCAGTCGGTATAATTTTTTTTTACATTTATTATACTAACATCAGCCGAATTTTGTCCATTTGATTATTTGTGTCTTGCCTCCTTCTCACTGTATCTTGTGTGAGTAGCTAGCAATATGTCTGCCATTGACTGGGCAAGAAGCATTTAAAATGCTTTCAGTGTTTCGACGCAATGTTATATTTACCATGCCAGTTAAAATAATGTGTTGTCTCACTCTCAGTGTTTACATTTAGCCTGGGCCTACATATTTGCTGAATATATGTGATTTTTGCAGCTATTGTTGGGATGTAGTCTGTGTAAAAGTTTACATTCTTTTAGCCTCAAATATTCAGACTGTCTTTCCCAAATTCATGTTGACAGATTAGACTTGTGACAATATGTTTACCTTAGTAAGTTCCTCAGAAAGTGAAACAGAACAACAACTCCAACAACAAAAATGACAAGTTGGTATGGAGCTTTAGTTTGATTTGTTTGTTTCAGCAAAACACGAGTTGTCTACTGTTCGTACTAGTGTTCTGGCTAGACTCCTAATTGCTCTTAGTGCAGAACATATATTTTGCCAAGTGAATGTGGACAAAGGACTTGGTGTTTGTGTGTGAGGATGGTGGGAGGGGTGAGGGTATGAGGACAGAAGGGGGGTGTGTGTGTGAGCAGGGGCAGAGCGAACGGTTCATAATGTGGTAGTGGTGCTGGAGAGGATGGGAGGAGATGGAAAGGGCTGAAGGGGAGGGATGTGCTTTTGTTTTGTTCTCTGTTGCTGAGCAATGGGGACTAAAGCATTGGGAACAGCTGTGATGGCCAAAGCTTTTCTCGTTCACTCTGCCGGAGAAGCCCTGAGGCACATACACAGATACAGCAGCCTAATATGTGTGAGTGTGTGTGTGTACGTGTGAGTGTGTGTGTGTGTGTGTGTGTGCGTGTGTGTGAACCAGGAGAGGGAAAAAGAGAGGGAAAAAGGAGGCTGATATTAACCGAAGGAGGCATTAGTGTGCTTATGAAGGTCAGGTAATCACTGTGTAAGCGATCGCAATTAGTACAAAGCAAAAGTGACTGCTGAAGCAAAGTAGAAGGCTTTGTGTTGAAGAGGATGCTGGGAAATGTAGTCACACAGAAAAATAATGAGATGTAGAGAGTTATAGGAATGGATATACCATGGATAGTGACAGTAAGATATATATTTTTCTTTTTGGAAAGAAATGAATACAATAATTGATCAAGGGTGCACAAAATTAAAAGTGACAGTAAAAACATTTCTAATGTTACATTTACTTATTTATATATGAATGGTCCTTTGAACTTTCTATTCATCAAAGATTCCTGAAAAAAATGTGCGATGGTTTCCACAAAAATAAGTAGCATCAACTGTTTTCAACATTGACAATAATAAGAAAAAATGTATATTGAGCAGCAAGTCAACATTAAAGGGTTATGTCACCCCAAAATCAAAATTATGTCATTAATTACTCACCCTTATGTCGTTCCAAACCCATAAAACCTTCGTTCATCTTCGGAACACAAATGAAGATATTTTTGATGAAATGTGAGAGCTCTCTGACCCTCCATAGACAGCAACGCAACTGTAATGTTCCCAAGTCCAGAAATGTAGTAAGTACATCGGTGAAACAGTCCATGTGACATCAGTGGCTCAACTTCAGTTTTGCGATGCTACGAGAATACTTTTTTTGCACAAAGAAAACAAAAATAACATAGTTTACTCAACAATTCTTCTCCCCCAAGTTACGTCTTCCACCATTTTAGAGAGTAAACTAAGCATAAACAACGCTGATTACGTCAAATACGTTCTTGGGTACTCTCCAAAATGGTGGAAGACGTAACTCAGGGGAGAAGAATTGTTGAGTAAGTGATGTAATTTTTGTTTTCTTTGCGCAAAAAAAAGTATTCTGAGTCACTGATGTCACATGGACTGTTTTACCGATGTCCTTTCTGGACCTGGGAATATTACAGTTGCGTTGCTCTCTGTGGAAGGTCAGAGAGCTCTCACATTTCATCAAAAATATCTTAATTTGTGTTCCGAAGATGAACAAAGGTCTTACAGGTTTGGAAAGACATGAGGGTGAGTAATTAATGACAGAATTTTCATTTTTGGGTGAACTATCCCTTTAAAATGATTTCTGAAGAATCATGCGATGCTGAAGACTGAAGTAATGGCTGCTGAAAATTCTACTTTGCCATCACAGAAATAAATTCCATTTCAGAATGTATTAAAATAGAAAAATATTGTAAAATTGTAATAATATTACACAATATTACTGTTTATGCAGTGTTTTTTGTTAATAATTTATTTAAAATGATTAATATTTATTAAAATGTGAG